>JARFJB010002261.1:415000-607500 GCA_036346205.1 Vesta saturnalis | reverse complement strand
CTTTCAATACTATACAAAACTTTACTTCCTAGAATAACCAACTGATATTTGAAGGGACTAGAATTACAATACCACCAGAATCATACGAAATCGAGGATGTGAATAAACATATAAATGATACTGTGAAGGGTTCTAAACAATTTTTTAATTTACGAGCGAAAAATAACTCTATGAAAGCAATTATGAAAGCAACACGTGATATTAACCTTAATGTAGAAAATTCTGTAGGACCTATGCTGGGATTTAACAAAGAAGTTTCAAAGGTAAAGAATTGCATGCCTCTGAAAATATTATTAACATTATCAAGATTAATTCGTTAATTATTGAATGCAGTATAACAAGTGGAAGTTTTAAAAATGGAGAGGCATTACATATTGTTCATCAATTCTTTCCCTGTGCGGGATACAAAATTAATTGAATCCTCTCCATATGTCATCTGTTTACATATAAATACATCCACCATTTCAACCATAACAACCATAAATAGTAGATCAAGACGGAGACCTCGTCAATTTTATCGGTGAAGTCATAACGATAGGATTACATTTAAAAAAAGATGGCGACGCGATATAACACATGTGCGTGTATCCACAGCAAGGTAAACTATAAAAGATCGAAATGTGGAAATGCGATAGTCAGTAAGCGGCGAACCATCAAAGCATTGACAGCGCAGAATAGAACATACTTGCAAAGTGTTAGTTTTACAATAATACAATGAGTATATTAAACGTAAACGAAAAAGATGTTGTTGCTAATGCTATAGTAAATTCCGAACTACACACCCGTCAACCATATACTACGAGATTTGGAAACAATGATAAAATCAGAATACCCATTCAGGAAGGCATGTGCACTTTACCATCAGAAAGTTATGTCTACGTAGAGGGAAGATTGCTGAGGGAGGATGGTAGCCTCTAACACGGCACGGTTTGTTAATAATGGCATTGCATTTTTATTCAGTGAAATTAGATTAGAGATCAATGGAATAGGGCTAGATTCCGCGACGAGGGTTGGATTAACGTCTACAATGAAAGGATTGGTATCATTTACAGCCAACGACCTCGCTCGTCATGAAAATTCGGTTGGTTTCTACCTGAATAGCACACTAACGAATGCGCTAGAGTATTTTAAAGTTTGTGTACCTTCGCAAATACTACTTGGCTTTGCAGAAGATTACAATAAAGTGATGTTGAACATCAGACAAGAATTGGTTTTAATTCGCAGTAACATTGATACCAACGCAGTAATCTCAACTGTTTCAGATGAAGCATTAAAAGTTAACATAGATCAAATATTCTGTATTGAACTCCACGTTTAGACTCTAAATGGGGTTGTGATAATCTAAGGTATACTTAAATGACACTCAACCTTCGCCACAATTATACACCTGAATTAACAAAAATTACAAATGGTGACTAGTTTCGACAAGAAATGTCATCTTCACTCCTTAAACTACATCAAACTGTATCACCCTATGTGAAAAAACTAACGAATACTTACTTATATATAACGAAATATAACACTACATGTGCATAGTTAAACCGCCTAAGGCGTACATTTATAAATAACAAGATATGGTTTGAGCTACATATCATGAATAAAATTCAAGATTCCCTTTTACCTAAGGTTCCATCAAAGGGACATCTTACGAGTAAGTAAATTTAACAAGCTAATGTATTGAAAAGAGAAAACTCTTGGGAACTTCTGCATTAAAATTAAAATGTAAAAAGGCTAATATACCTTTCTACAACGAGAAAAACATCGTGACTTCTTAAAAAACTTATACTATTATATTTACCTAGTTGTATAAAACATTAAATACCCTTACGGAAAAAATTTTTCAAAATTCAGACCCATGTTGAATTATGGGAATGAATTGTCAGACGTAGATGCTTAATCCGTCATTCAAACCAATAAAGTTTAACAATTTAATAATTAATGACTAATGTAAATGGAACAACGCATGTGGTTAACTTCTATTGAGGTCATATTCCAAAAATTTTGAACAATTAATTGTAAGAAAGATTTTTAAACAACCTAAAAATCTAGAGATATTAAAATTACTTACGGGAAAAAAATTTTATTATTAAATTACAAAAAGAAAACCACGAGCTGCACAAGCAGCTGTTGGTAAAGAGAGAAGTTAGCCACAAGTAATGCCAATATATCTTAATCTTATCAATCATTCAAAAAGACGAGTGCTTTATTGAAATTGAGTACTTGATTAAGACAGTCTTGAGAATTAATTTCAACTTGGTTATGAATTTCTAATATTTCTAAAATAGTTTATTTCCTTTGTCACATATATGCAAAATTTCAAATTTTTTTGGATCAAAGTTGTGATTGGTAGACAAGATGTGTTGAGCGAAAGCTGCTTTTTGGGAAGTGTGGTTCTTTTTAATGAAATTGATATGTTCAGCAAACCTGTTCCTAAAGGAGCGTCCCGTTTGACCTACATAATTGCCACTACAAGAATTACATTGTAATTTGTGAACACCCTATTGAGATGACCTATCAATCACGTCTTTAGTTTTCATTAAGGACGATTCAGACTTTGATTATTGCTTAAACATTTTAACGAATTGAATAGAGGACCAATATATGGAAGAGATCTGAATTGCGATTGTTCATCTGTAATGTTATCTAATGTGGTGTAGCCTTTGATACGAGAAAAATACAGTGTTTTATGAAATAAATTTTTATCCGTTGTTCTGAGCGATCTGAAAAATAGTGTTGACTTCTGTTTCAAAATTTTCTTTATTTAGCGGTAAATTGCAAACTCTATTGAAGAAATACCTAAAAGCTGCTAGTTTGTGGTTAAGCGAGTGAAAATAATTGTAATGGATAACATGGTCTGTAGTGATTGGATTTCTAAATAACCAGAAAAGCCAACAAATTAATTATCAGTGATAAACGATACCGTTTGTCATCCTCGGACCTAAAGGCGATTTTGTTTAACATCTCAGTGCATATATCATGCAAAGTTGATCTAAACACGAACATTTTACACATTACTGTTTTATCAGACGCCTCCGTAACGGATTTGTAGTATACCTCCGTCAGCACTTTTTGAAGAACGATTTTCTTAACACCTTTCGCTTTCTTAACCACTTCATCATCAGCAAGCTTTAGACAATAATATTTTGATCCTGCTCCATAAAAATATTGAATAGCTTTCCCTGCATACTTATCTCTCATTCTTCCGACGACAGGTGTATTCGTTGTAATACCATGCAGACCATTCTGATAGTGCGATGTGTCATATTCATCAACATTATTCCGCATATGCGTATACACATCATCAATTGTAATCTCGACAATTAAAGAATCTGTGTCTGTATAGAGCAACGTTACATTATTACCGTAATTACTGCGCAAGATATAGTAAAAAATCGATACATTATAATTTTGAAAGATTTAAAATACTAAATCCAACATATACGGGTTTGTCATAAGTAACGACCTGTTTGGACAGTTCCACTGCAAATAATTTATCAGTAAATTGAATAAAATTCTTAAATTGCGGTTTTAGGGCGTACCGTGCTAGACCCAACCGACGTCCATTATTTTCCTAATGTGTTAATAGCTTTATTACTCTTCTTTTGTCGACATTCTCCATTGTTTTAACAAATACCCCATTGTTCATGAATTTAAAGAAATCCTTTTCGAATTTGTTCTTGACGTGATTTCGAAGAGTTGTACTAAGGTCTATGTATGGTACTAGCCAAGGACTTTGACGAAACCGTAAAACTCTATGAATATGAGTAACAATTAACACATGCTGTATATATTGTTTTAAATATCGGTAATGTATAACATAGTTGGTCTTATCACATAAGTTATTAATTAACTTTTGCTCCTTGGAATGTGGTTCGTAGATCATTTCGGGACAAAAACGATAATCATTGAGCTCATCATGTAGGTGATGCGGATAGTGTATATCAACCTCTAGTACAAACCCGAAATCGTCATCATCATTAATACATTGAGTTGCCTAATTTCCTCTTCAGTTAACCACATAAACTCATCATGAGGGAGATATTGCCGCATACTCCATCCGTATAAATTTGTGGCATCTAAATACTGTCAAAAGACATTAGGACGATTAGGGTCATAATTTGGGACAAACTCGTTGTTAGCAATACTTCTTTACTTAACACACATACTCACTCCACCACGAATACCTTTCTTAAAAAAGTGGTCAATAATTCTAACTCTAGTACATTTCAACATGGAATCCCACGCCAATCCAGTTATTGTGACATACTGCTCTGGTTCTAATCCATACATGTCTATACATAGCCGCCTAAAGTTTTCGAACACGTCTGATTTTAAATATATATCAGCATAATCCCCGAGTGTATTACACTTAAAATCATCCCACACCAGTAGGACGCGACAGTATTCTTTATCGGATATATTTTCATCGCGCATTTTATCGTAGAATTTGCCATAGGAAGGTACAGTGACATCGGCTAATTTATTAAAGCTGTCTACGTACGCGTAGGAGAAATTACCTTTCTTTCTAACTTAGTTAAAGCCTTTACCATCACCAAAATATTTCCTTACCTCTCTACATTGATCGTCTGATAAATTATGAGATAAGAGTATCTAAGGGTGCCGCCATGAACCTACAACTATAGACGAATTGCAAATTTATGTACTTTTTTTCCCTAAGGCCGAGACCGTTAATGAATTCGTCTGCATAAATGTGCTTACCGAAAGTTATATATTTTTCATTATTAACAGGGAGTACGGTAATTTCTTCAGTTTCACTCACGAACTGTTTGATGATGAACTGGTATAAATATATGTAATTGAAAGTTTAAATTGCGATTTGAATGTGCAGCACCACGATACATACCAGTGACATGGCAGTGATGTCGTATTTTGGAATTTGTAAGATCGTCCGTAAAAAGCTTGTCGCACATATAACAATTACGACTTTGTCATGTATCAGTTACTGGTAACATTGGAATAACAGTTTTCAAATGCTCATTATATCCGTTTCACATCACTTTCGAGTCGTATAATAAATACCTCCGCGGGATTATCGTTTACACCGCACTTTTATACCGCATAGAACTCTCCGGTTCTGTCTTTTCTTTGCATTACGCCAAGTAATTTAGTGTACACGAAATTACAGTCATGAGACACCTGTCGAGTTAATTGCTCCTGCGTTCTAAAGTAATGAGTACATGAATCACAAAAATATTTTGCTCAATTACCTCGGCTTATTTGGTTGCTAAGTAAACGAGAAAATTTTTTAATTTAACAGTAGTAAATTAACATGAATGGGTTGTTTAGTTCTGATATAGTTGAGAGGACCCACTACCTTAGGAATACGCTGACCATGACGATACGTATCCTCCAGTCCATAAACATTGACGGAGATATTACTGTTGCAGTCAAACGTTGAGGTGTTAGTCAGCTTAACAGGAAATTCTACACCATTCCAGTTAAATAACGTACTGAAATCAGGGTAAGAAGTGGTCCGTTGTGGTAACCGCGTCGGTGTCACTAATGCTGATAGTATAGCCCACGAAAAGCAGCAATTATCACTATTCTTCATATTCACTATGGCATGTTTATGCGAAATTTCAGTCGGAACATTCATATAGGATGAACCCGTAGTGGGAGAAAATTTCAAAATGTTTACCTCTAAATATACGAAATGCACCAGCGACCACCCTACAAAACAACATATATCAAAAATATAATACCCTACTA
Source organism: Vesta saturnalis (assembly GCA_036346205.1). Taxonomy (NCBI): domain Eukaryota; kingdom Metazoa; phylum Arthropoda; class Insecta; order Coleoptera; family Lampyridae; genus Vesta; species Vesta saturnalis. The sequence goes on along the minus strand of JARFJB010002261.1, from coordinate 601,770 downwards.
CTCATAACTCACACTTACCAGAATCTTTTTGCTGAAATTCTGATTGCTTAGCATCCAAGATTTCCACTACTCTTTAAAAATACTCTTAAAATATCATCATGACACTCAATATATCATGTTTCGTTTGAAAGGACTTTAATTCAGAACTCTACTGTTCAGAAAGTACAACCCAAACAACTCAAGATTACATTTCAATGAGAAGTGCTGCAACTGAAGTTGTATTAGTGTCTAAACTTCCACGTTAACGTCACACATAAACGTCTGCACATTCGTATGGGTATTGCATGTTGATAGTCTATACGAAACAGTGCGTTGTTTAAAAGCATTGCGAATCACTTCAACCCCAGTATCAACGAGCAGACACACATTTGGTTTGTGCCTATTGCTTCTAAAGTGTCCTTGATAAGCATATCGAGGAACATCAATCGAACTATTAATGCAGTCCACAATTTCAACACTTTTGTGCTGGTTCGTTGCTTTGGTCTGACTTACGCTTCCGTGAGTTGATCAAACTAGATGGTCCTGGTTCTGCAAAGGAATTATCAGCATGCCTGTGTTGCGCATTATTCTTTAAGTTGTTTAACCCTGATGGTCCAGGTTGTGTAAGACGCTCAGCAATATGACTATATTACTTTCTGTTCGCATCGTAATTACTTGGTTGCGCCACATTCCTATGTGCGCTACGATTTTGAGGTACAGCCTGCGGTATCTGTGAAGGTGGGGTATTTGGAACACTTATCCGAGACAGTTTTTTGATGTCGCAGTAGAGAGTCTTTTCTTGAAAATTTCTTCAGACATTCACATTGAAACATTTTATTGCGATCTGTAACAAAGTGAATGTATAAACAATGTATAAATGAACGGGTAGAGTTACGTGTTTTCTTATAATTCCCTTTTTAACTCTTTATTGATCTTTATTGGTTTGTAGCATGTATTACAACTGTTAAAAAAATTAATCATATCCAGCGAAGCGAACGAGGACGCAACGTAACATATAGCCAGGAATAGGATAATATGTATGATGGATATATCAGGTAGAAGGATAGAGTAGTGTACGACTAAGGAAACAATAATAATGATAGTCGGGATAGAGTGTTGCTGAGTACACATATTCTACCCAGCATTGTATCTCACCCTGCCATGTGCTTTGGGATGGAAGCAAGGTATTACCGCACCTGTTTTCCAGAAACTTCGCAGCGCATGTAGGGCTCAATACACTCCAGAGAGAAGAGACTGCATTTTCCACTACATCCCTCACCGGTGATTGCGCAGGTAAGTATTGTATGGGTGCTGCGGGACTCCTTGATACTGCTAAGTCATTTAGCGATCATTCATTATCTATAAAACCAGCAGCACTCATGACTGAGGATACTCTCTGATGACTCATCCACTTGCTCCACTTGTATCGAAGAGTTCAAAGAACTCCACTCTTCAGCGAACTCTGCGATACAAGTAGGGCTCAGGGCTATATCATAAATGTGCTCCTGACCTCTCCTCCTGCTGTAGAACTACTGCACGATCACTCCTCCATAAATTTTACGGTGGAAGCAGGAACCAGCAAACCTTCAAATGTTTCCCTTCTATTCTGCGCTCTGCATATGGTGCAGATGTGGACGATTACTCATTTACAACGCATGCAGGTGTCAGAGTAATAGGAGATTCCTCTCTCCCCAGCACCGGCTGCCCTAGAGAGGTTGACGATGAACGATCTTCCGCAAGTGGAGACCATTCATCCCAAAAATCTGCACTGCAGCCAGGTCTTAAGACATGGTGGACTTCAAGAGCAAGTCTTATGTTTTTTTTAATTATAATTTTTTCCCCATTCTTGATACGTTTCTAACGTTTTATTTCTTTTTTTACAGGTTGCTGTTACCCCCGTTCTCAATCGCCTGGAGAACTCTTGTATTCCTTCGACTTCATCCCGTAGCCTCCTCAACACCTCTCCCCGACGTCCCGCCAACTCTCAAACCTCACGTTTCCTATCCCTTTTACGTTGACCTCCCTATCAACTCCCGCACCTTAGTATTCCTCACCCTCTTCACCTGAGGTTCTGTATATCACGCCCTCTGCATCCTCTCCTATTATCGTGGACACCCAATCCAGCGATGACGACCGTAGTCCTGGACTCTATACAAGATTACAATCTTGATGCGGATACAGTAATACTTGACATGGCTAATGCCGAAATCGTTACTATCAGTGACGAGGACACACCACTACCCATTGACATAGACCAATATAACGATGATAGTGATGACTTCGTCAGCATATCTTCCAGTGTTGAGGGTATGTTCTTCCTGTGCTGGGAACGATTACCTCAATACTGGTGACTACGAATCCGACGTGGACATGAACTCTGCCTACAGCTATGATTCCGACGACGACGACAATGGCGCGTTACGACAACAGCGCCTACTTCGCGAAACATGTACTAACTTTTGTAACGAAATCATCGTTGAAGAGAGTAGCGATGTGGATAACTTTATGGACAATCCCACTAACAACATGTAACAACTGCAACGTAGCGCTCAAGAACTGTCAGACGTAGTACAACAACTAAGTGCACAGGAACAGTTACATAACAACATACCGGACGAGACCAATGACAATGGAATGGCTCCAAATGCCGCTCCGCAGGTACAGGATCACGGAAATAACGAAAACAGTGACGACGATATGCACGACAATAACGACGAAGGACTTGACGATGGCTGGTTTTGGGCTACACACATCTGTATGACGATTGGTCGCACTATGATTCCACAACGTTATGTGTGCGATGGCCTCGGGAGACAGTACCACTCAACGCAATCTGCGTTCCTTATTATCGCTGGGTAATACTGGCTACTCTACGCACATCGCATCATCACATGGGAACGTCTCACGTTCACGGTATGGGTTGTCTTGATACTACTTTATTTATGTTAATAATTCTTTCTTTCATTACAGCTGACAACCATAGTGCCATTCGTCCGGAATTATGATGTGATTACGGAGATCTCTCTAGAAGAGCAGCTCGGCCGGGTCCGCACTAGCCTTGTAACATTATATCTTGACTGACAGTGTTATAAGCTTAGCTATATTAAGTGGGTATGATCACGCCATTGTACATCTGGAGATGATACTGGAAACTGTCGAAGAGATTGCCGGATTTTACGAACTCATCCGACTTCGTAATGCAGCTCTTCGACAAGTGGTCTTTGCAAATGATCGAGACAAGCATAGTAATTATAACTGACAGCGCTCTCCTTCTACTTATGATTTTTTTTTTTTTCAGAAAAACGTCGACCCCAATAGTGCGACCCCAGATCAGATAGACCAAGACTAACTGACTGGGGCGCGACGACTACTATACAGACAGACAAACAGACAGGCACACATACAGACAGACAGACAGGCGTACATACAGACAGATAGACGACAGACACGTACACACCACACGGTGCATATGCTCAAATATATTAATCATACTGCGATGGTATACCATCATGCACCGCTGATGAATATCTGCTAGTCCTTTAGAGTAGTGTAATGATACAGATGTGGAAAGGACCTTTTGGACTTGTACTAAATCAAAATATTTTATTCCTAGAGAAAATCATGTATCTGAATAATACACTGATTACATTTGTACATACAGCAAATAAATATATTAGCATATCATTATCTTGTTTTAATTTGGTTCTAAGTGTGGTATCAGAGAAGTGTAAAAAATTTCATGAGCAAGCCTTGAAAAAGTTAGATGGCTATCTGAGTAGGTAGAGTGCGCAAATAGCCTTGAGAATGTGTTTAGTGTTAGTGACCTAAGCATGTTGTTTCACCTTGAAGCTGTGGTAATCTTAGAAATGTGCGACCTAGGGAAATCAGTGTATACACATGACCTATTTATTTCGCGATCTTGAGCCGGTAGGATCTTGAAGTTATGGTAACCTTGGAAATGTGGGACCTTGGAATTGTGGTATGTACCAAAAGTCTCCAATCTTACCTACTGCTATTAAATACAGAACACAGATAACAAAATCAGAAATTTCAGATTTGAATAATTACAATTCAGTCGTATTAGTGAATATTTAAATACAATTCTAAAGTATTCAAGTAGTATTGATAGAGAATATACGACTCATGAACGACTGAGGGAACGTTACGTCTTTAAAGTCTTTAAATGGGAATTAGTGTTTCTACGGTTCACCATTAATTGGCCGAAGTATTATTTTTCTAAATTGCGTGATATTTATTTATCTCAGAATTTTTATGATAGTTACAAATATTAATGTACGTGTCGACAAGGGTGAAGTAGAAAGTATCCAGATAACGTTTTATTACTTTAATTTTCCGAATATACAGGTTGTGATCAATAAGTTTACGACCTCCCTCCTGTTTCAAAATTTTATTATGCTACGGAATACATTTATTTTTAAGGATAATTAAACGTCAAGGTTTTCAAAATTGTGTCAACGTGCATTAAGTATTCTGAAACTAAATTTACCGTGCTCTGTTAAAGTGATATTGCGATTGAACTTGAGTTGTGTATGAATTCATTGAGTAGCTACAATCCCATCTTCGAGTCAGGTAGAATTAACTTAACATCTCGCCTAAGACTATTTATTTTAGAAAAATTTAAGATTGTGGAGGCGGCTATAAAGTAGTATATTGCGTTCGACGTGTAAGTTGATCACTATTTGGCTTAATTTGAGCTCAATAGTGATCAACTTACACGTCTTACATAACAACCTACTATTTAAAATGTGTGAGGATTAGTAATTGTCAACCATATATTATGTACCTATATTATAACTGACTGTAATAAAATATAATATCATATTCTAATTCAGGTATGTTAATAACCCATTCATGGTATTAAGATTTTGAGATTCTGTTAGAATACACTCCCACCATTAATTTAAAATGTTATTGTTGACACGATATAAATAAAGACAGAAAATAAATACGCCTTAAACAAATTTAAGTAAACATTATAAGGTGATTTCCAATCATTCAGATGATCTAGGTATAGCTAGCCATAAGTTAGATGAAATAGACAAATCGATAATTAAGCTTTTGCTAAAATTCTGTTGTCTATATGGTAGGTACCTATTATTGTAGTTATGTTCCTTTGTTTTAGTATTGTTAAAAAAATTTGAAACTCTTGTAAAATATGAAAATGTAAACTTTTACGATTATCACACATAATTAAAATATTTACACAGTATGTCCTCGGATTGAGTTTACAAGAGGTATGATAGTCCAAAAATCTTCAAATTGGAATTTCATATTTTTGGATTCCGCTCTGCTTGGTCTGAAACTTATTTTTAGTTTACTTTCGATTTTCTGAAGTCAAGTAGGCCTTCACAGTTGAGCAAACACTTTTTTAGTTCTGGGTAAACTACCTTTTCCGTTCACAGTACACCAAAGTGTTACTAAGAAGAGCTGGTCAGAATGAAAAGCTATGGCGTTATGAAAATTTTGAGAATGATCAGCCTACTTTGATAAAATCCAGTATTGCAATTGAAAAAGCAATAACATGAGGTGGGTTAATAATTACAAAAACAAAAAACATCGTTGACAATATTTGTACTATAAAACGTTAGAACAGAAAATATATTTAGTTCGGTGTTATGGACGTGGGGCGCTTAGAACAACTAGTGTATGCAGAAAATGTACCCCATGATGCCAAGGTATTAAAAAATCCCATAAAAGATGCTATATACGCCTTACCAATTCAGGAAATGCGGAATAATTTCAAGGAACTGAGACGGAGGATTGAATTATGCAGCGACGAAGGTGGAGGGTTAATAGAATACTTGTTTCTTGTTTTAATAATTTCATTAAAAATTTCTTATATTTTTTGTTTTTGTGATCATTAACCCATCTCAAAATATGATTGTAGTTTCAATTGAAGATTTGTTTCTTTAAAGTCAAGCTGACACAAAGTTGACACAAAACGAAGTTGAAAATTGACACAAAGGGAAACTGACCAATTCTGGATTTTATCAAAGTAGGCCGATCATTCTGAAAATTGGTATGACGCCATAACTTTTGATTCTGAACAACTTTTCTTAGTAATACTTTTGCGTACTGTGAACGGAAAAGGTATTTTACTTAGAACTAAAATAGTGCTCAACTGTAAAGGCCTACTTGACATTCAAAAATCGAAAGTTAACTAAAAATAAGCTTCAGACCAAGAAATTCCAATTCGAAAATGTTTGGTCAATCATACCTCTTATAAACTCATTCCGGGGACATACTGTATGTTAGATATTAAATCGTACATTTTTATTTACCTTTTATATAAATTTAAACGTTTCGATAACAATTATAGTTATCGTCCTCAGTAACTGGTAATCTATTCGATAATTATTCAAAATGTTAAAATACTTAGTTGGCTTGCGAGTGCTCATGCGTTGGACTTTTATGATACAATCATGGGAGTGGCATAAATCTTCGTTATAGCTTGGAGAATCTGTATTTGGATGGTGGATAGTTGTCATTAGTGGCAGATTAATCTTATACATAAAAAGCAAAATGACCGCCGCTAGGCCGTGGATGGTACTGCTTTTTCTTGATTATCTCGTAAAATACCATAGACAGAGTGACCTATTACTAAAAGTGTTTAGCATTAAATGCTGCACAAAACATGTTTTAGGGTATTTTGTGACAGAGAAAAACAAAAAGAATCCTTCATATTTTGTGTACGTTGACCTTTAACATACAAATGGGGATTTTAATGAGGATTTTATAGTTTTGTTTTCTTCAAAGCGCAAAGGGTTTGGGTTTTTCACTTTTTATTTGTAAATATATAAATGTTAAGTTTACAAAACAATTAGATAAACTAAGAGATAATTAGATTTCCAAGGCAATACAAATACCAAACAAATATCTACTGTGTTTTACTAAGGAACAGTTTATCAGTTACAATATTCATCATAAATCTCGTCTTCGCTCTATATCTAATTCATTGCGTTCATCTATGTCTTCTGTATTCTTCGAGTTGTCACATAGTTCTGAATCGCCTCCACATCTGCACGTTTCTGTGCATTTTAGTCCATACATGAGACAGGTGTATGGTAGAAAACAGAGCGTTGGGAGCATGTACAACTACAAAGCTCTGCCATAAGGTGTGGAACACAAGGCAAGGTGCACGCGATTTGCTCAAACGCTCCTCCATTGTACGTCCATGCGGAGCTGAGAGGTGACGTATGATTGAGTTTGGTTTGATATCTTGATTCCACTCAAGTACTTGAAGATGAACTCTTAACAGTGCAGGGGTTGGAAAAGCTTTTGTAGGTGGAAGATTTTTATCTTTAAATTGTTTTTTTTTTGTAAAAGCCACCATCCCACATCTCCAATCTCATTCATTGTAGTTTAGGAAGATAAAGTTGATAAACAAATGACTCCAAAGTGTTTCTAACATCGTCTGGAAGAGTTGGGGTTGTGTCAAGCTTAGCTAAGGATTCTAGTAGGTCATCATTGACGGCATTGAATGTTTTCCGCCACTTAAACTGGCCTTTATTGGCAAATGACCCAGTGACATCTGAACCAGATAAGGCATGAAGACCAGAGATAGCGGCAGATTTGTGTAATCCCAGTAACTTGTGGACAGTCAACAAACCTTTTCATTCCCTGTCCAATGAAAATTCATTTGAAGAAATCGCCTAACGGCTAAAACCAGAACATCTGTGTCTGGCGAATAAATGTGCATTTTTTTGTATCCTTGTAGTGCTATGTACACCCCGTGAAGTATGATTTTTGTATCTGCCTCTCCCTGTGTGGTCCGAAGGCTTGACACATCTGTTCCATCGGACGATGCAGCTTGATCCCGTCAGCTAACTTTGAATTTATTGTTATTACTCACTCCCTATTGTAGTATGTTACTAGATACAAACTCTGTAATCTCGTCTTTGTCTTTATTATGAGCAAGCAAATTAATCATTGAAACTTTGCTAACTATCATTTCAGGTGTTATTTTATACCGGACTGGATCACTGCCAAGTTACTGAATACGTCTCATTTAATTTTTTAATGAATCGTCCTTATATGTGTCAAACACAGTATGTACTGACTGTATGCATTAAATTTTTCACCGATCTACTTGCTTAAGTGCATTCCACGATCACAACACTTTTTTACTGTGTTAGGCTTATTTTAAGTGCGCAGTAAAGCCATTCCATCAACTTTAGCCGCGATTTGGTCCGATCCATGTGCATCATCTGCTGGATGCGATGTTAGTGAGCTGGTTTCTATCTATTCTTCATATGATGGCAAAGATCGCTGCAAGTTTTGATTCGTAGGAACAGTGATGCATTTCCCCATCATTAGCAAACAATGATTTGGGAGGGGTGAATATTCGTAGTTGCTTAGATTAAAATTTGTCAACATCGTCTCTGTTTCGAGATGCTATCAATAGCCTAGACGAAAGTGTGAGGTCTATTTTTATAGATACAATTTTACCTTCTTCTTCTCATCTTCTTTCCTGACTCTTTATACGTCTTTTTGTGGGATATTTCTTTATTTTAGACCAAAAGTGGGTGTTGTTGCTATTCATACGCTCTGCCATAAAAGATTTCTTCAACTATTTACCCTCTTCTGATATGTTACATACAAACCCTTGTACGTTCTCCGGGAACACACTTTGTCTAAGAATGTGTGTCATTTGTTGATTTTTACGCTGAAAAGGGTTTGTAGAAGTTTTTAATGCATCTTTTAGTTTCACTACATTACGACCCTGGCGTTTTTTGGGCGGTATCTAGAAGCCCGTGGTGATTGGTCTGCCCAACAGTTTTCATACCAAGCAACAATTCAGTGTCATTTGAAATTCTGTTTAGTTCGGGAAAGAAAGAAACGATTTGTGGCATTATCATTTTGTGTAATACCTACCAGGTCGTGCACGTTCAATTTTCAGTGTTGGTGCTCTAAGGCTTCATCTGCTCCTAGGGCACACAAGGACACTATATTACGATTGACAACCCATTTTCACGCTATGGCGCTTTTCCAGATATCTACATCTCTTAATTATAGTACATCCATCTCAGTAAGATACAGGAAAATCATCCGCGCATAATTTAGTCTATTAAAAGCAAAGAAATATTTCAGAAAGTCACGAAGAGAAGCCTGACTAAGATTCCAATCCCACGTTCTAACAGATCTGATAAAGCACAACATGGACTGTACCATATCCATATATGTACACGCCATCTTGAAGACTGGTTCCACTGATTTTCTGAAATTCCCGGTTGTTTCTTGTCAAATTCTTCTAGAATAAGAATATTTAATGTGGTTGCAGTCGTTAAATGGGCTTCAATAGCTTTCCTTACGTGTCTTCCCTCTAGTATTTGTTTCATAGCCACCGAGTAGTACAAATCACATTCCACCCACTGCTCTGGTATTCCACTTCCTCACACGAATTCACCAATTGTTCTAAGTTGAGCTTTTATTACATGCAGCCTACCAGGTTTTAATATCCATTTGCCTTTGCAATCTTCTTTTACTACTTCAAGCTGCTTTAAAAGTTCATGAATTGCCATGTCAGCCGTAACAACGACTTTGTTTGCCGTTATATTTAGGGATTTGTTTACTTTGTTCAAGCTGCCTCAAAACTGTTAACTGAACAGAACTATTAGTTGGAGGCTCTCGTATTACTGACAGCCAGGAAACCTTGGAAACACTTTTTACATCTCCCAAACAATTGTTATACCTAATTGTGGACAACATATATTCCAGTTAGTAGGTTTTGTACAAGAAAGGATTTTTGATAAGCGATTCCTTTAATGAGGTCAATGATATTGAAGCATATCGATCAGACTCTTTTACATGTTGGTAAACAGTTCCAACCGTCCCATGAAAAGTTCTTCTTCTGTCAATGGTGTCTTCAGAGAAGTGAATTTTGGTCATATTACAATGAATAAACCTGTCAGTTAACAAATTTGGTGGTATGTACACGCTGTCATTTCTAATAATCCTATTAACCTCACTTCTTGCAATATCTGTTTCAATTTTTATGACTTTTGAGTAATCAATACTGCACCCAACGTTCTGCATGAGTTTTATTCAAGACTGACTACGTGTTGTATTATGAATAGTAAGGTCCCAAGCCAGCTGAAGATGTAGGTCTCGACTGTGATGAAAACTTAAAGATGTTTTGTTTTCTTCCTGTTTTCGAGAAATACAGTTTGACATGAGCATCTGCGACATATTGCTTGCTCGTCTCTGTATATCTTGTTTTTGGTAATTTCATTTTCATGACTGGTATTCTTTCCTGCGATACACCATTTAAAGAACATTTCAATCCCTTGTAGAACAATTTCTGCCAGATTTTCTGGACCAATACCATCAAAATTCCATGATTTTGAATTCAAAATGTGTTTTCTTATTATGCTTGCAGATTCAAACAATACATTCATAATTTCATAGCCACAACTTTCCTCTTCAGCAGTTAGTTTGTCTCTAGTACATTTTATTGAAACACTTTGAGGCTTGTTAACCTGGTTTAGACGAGATAATTCAATGTCTTCGTCTGATAGTTCTGTTTCAATGAAAACTTTAGGTTGTTTGTGTGTCATAGCATTATGTTGTACATTGTTAGCAGAACAAATATTTTCCAGGACATCCATACCAAATATCTTTCCTGAAGAAGGTTCCTGCTCCAATATACTTATAAACTCCACACATGCTGCCATTGAAGCAACAGCTTGTCACAAAAAAAAGCAGTGTTCTTTTATATACTTTCCCGCTTTAGACCTTGTTAATTTCTTAGAACAACTTTCAGATGTTGACGCACATGCTTCTTCCAATGGCTCGTTTATTGTTCCTCCTGTTTCTTTTTTAAAAGTTCAACGCGCTTTTTATGGGTAGATAACACGACATAAGCCACCCAATATTTTGTTTTTTTATACAATCAACACTAAAATCATCATCAAACTGATTTACAATTATTCTAGTGCTGTGGTAACTTAAGCTAAAATTAAAACGTACCATTGTGCCTTTTTTAATTATAAGATGCCAAAACCTATTTAATCATGGATTTTCTTCTTGAATATTTAATTTATCTGCTATAACTAAATTCTAGGGTGTTGTTGTAGGTGAGTTAGTAGATATTCATTGGATTTGGTAAAGAGATTTCATTTACCCGTGGCAAATACTTGGGTATTTGTCCGTGGCAACTTCACTACAGTATATAATTTACAACAACCTTTAATAAGACGGAATCAGTTTTTATACCTTCCTACCTACATAGATATACATACATACATAATATACATACATATGTAGGTATAATAATAATAATTTTTTTTTTTTTTACTGTTCGCTTATGGGCATCGACTACAGAGGTCATTAGACCGATCACATATAGAAAACGACTCAAAAATACTATTATTAGAATACCATAAAAAAAACAAATAAATAAAAAAGAACAGTAAGAAATAACAACAGATAACTTTACAAAATGAATTAGTGTATATCTAAAATGGTAAGTTTAAATTTTGTAGTATAAGTCACAGACCCTGAGGAATCGGATTACATTCCTTAATCTGTCTGGTTCGGACAATAGATTACTGAGGTCGTCATTAATGTCATACAACTGTCTCGCTGGCCCGAAAATTGGGCAGTCAACAAGAACGTGCTGGACGGAAAATTGCGTATGACAGTTGTTGCACATTGATGGGTTTTGACGTGTTAATCTGTGGCCATGACTCAAAAATGTATATCCAAGCCTAAGACGTCGAATTTTGACATGTTCCTGTCTAGAGAAGTTTTCCGTCAGGTTAAACTTCTTAACTGAGGTCTTAATGTTGTGTAGGTGGTTACCGAGTAAATCCCATTCCGCTTGCCAGATTTCCATGATCTTACTGTATGCAGAACTTCTGGCATTAGTTTGCTTCATGACATGCGCCTCCACGTCATCCCGCTCCGCCGCAAAACGTGCTGCCTCATCAGCTAGATCGTTACCTCTAAGACCAGTGTGACTTGGAACCCAAATAAATCTTACAATTATGCCCTGTTCTGCTAGAGATAGCAAGAGTGATAAAATCATCTGAAGGAGAGTATCATTACTGTAGGGGTTAGTGAGAGAAGTTAGAACGCTGAGTGAATCTGAAGCAATAAAGAAATGGCTAGGACGTGATGCGAAAGAACAAATAAGCAGTGCCTGCCACAAAACGTACTGTTCTGCAGTGTAAACTGAAGCGTCTGGTGACAGCGACCAAGAATGGGCAGTATCATCTACGACAACTGCAGCTCCCACTCCGTGGTTAGTTTTAGAACCATCGGTGTATAGAATTTTCGCTCCCGTGTACCTATCAAGAATTGAGAGAAAACTCCTATGGAATAAGGACGCTGGCGTGGCATGCTTGTCGTACTGAGCAAGGTCCAGCATGACTTCATGTCGAGGGATGTTCCATGGAGGTACTTCAATGAATCCCAGTGGTAGTACAGCTGGAATCTGATGGTTCAATTCAGTTAACAAGTTTCGCGCTCGGATACTTAACGGATTGTGTAGGGCCTGTGACGTTATATTGGATTTAAAAATTATATTAAAATTCCTATGGTTATACTGTGCACTCAGTCGACATAAATAAGACAAGATTACTGTCTTTCTTCTAATGTGAAGAGGGGCTAGTCCGGATTCAACACAGAGACTTGCAGAGGATGTACCTGGTAGGGCTCCTAGACAAATTCTAATACCCAAGTGATGAACCGGATCAAGCATTTTGAGAATGCTGTTGGATGCAGAAGAGTACACTATAGAACCGTAATCTATTTTAGATAAAATAAGTGAACGATATATCTGGAGGAGCATGAGATTCGGCACCCACTTGGTGCCAGCCAGGACTCTAATGACATTCATCGACTTAAGAGAAGTAGTTTTGAGCTCTTTCACGTGTGCCGCCCAAGTAAGTTTTGGGTCTAAAATGTGTCCAAGAAATCTGATCTTATCCTTAACTTGGATGAAGTCCCCTTTAAGGCGAATCATTGGTCCAAAGTGGGGCCGACGTAATCTGCAGAAGTGCATACATTGCGTCTTTTCAGTTGAGAATTGGTAACCGAGAGATTCTGAATTTCTAATGACCTGATTTATCGCAGTTTGCAGATGTTTATTGATCTCGCCCATTCGATCAGCAGCATAGAATATGCTAAGATCATCGACATATTGGCAGATTCCGATTTTTCTATCTATATTCCGCACCAAGTCATTAACCGCGATGAGAAATAACGTAACCCTCAAGGTAGAACCTTGAGGTACACCATTCTCTAATATCCTGACGGAAGACAAAGTTGTTCCAATTCTCACCTTAAATCGACGATCTCGCAAAAAAGTGCAATAAGAAGAGGGAGATTTCCTCTAAAACCCCACTTATGCATTTTATGTAGTATATGGTGGCGCCAAGTCATGTCATAAGCTTTGCTAAGGTCAAAAAATACTGCAACCAAATGTTCCCGTTTTCTAAAAGTTGTTTGGATGGCATGTTCTAAGTAAACTAGCTGGTCGGTGGTTGAACGGAATTTACGGAAACCCGACTGGCTATCCGAAAGGAGCCCACCGGATTCCAGCAGCCATACAAGTCGGTTATTAACCATTCTCTCTAGAAGTTTACCCAGAGTTGAAGTCAAACTTATAGGTCTATAACTAGATGAAATTAACGGATCTTTGCCAATCTTTAGAATCGGAATGACGATAGCCTCCTTCCATGCATAAGGGTAAGTGCCTTCATGCCAAATTCTGTTATATACTGAGAGTAGGTAGAGTTTAAAATCTGAAGTCAGATTACACAGCATAATATTGGTGATAGAGTCAGGGCCAGGAGCAGATGATTTTAAAGATGATAGTGCCGAATCTAATTCAGTCAGGTTGAAAGGAACGTTATAAGGCAGAGTTTCATCCGTGTTAAAATGCACGACTTGTTCCTTTGTACGCTTGACTCTTAGGAAACCAGCGTCATAGTTTGACGAACTACTTGAAGTTTCAAATTGGTCTGCAATTAGATCAGCAATAATCTGAGGGTTACAGGTGATTACCTCATCCTCATACTTGAGGTACCCGATGGGAGGATTATATCCTCTTCCTGAGACACGCCTAACTCTATTCCAACATTCCTGGGATGTTGTATCTGATGAGATTCCAGATACGTAGTTAGACCATGAGGTTCTCTTACTCTCAAGCGTTATACGACGGGCTTTTGCACGGGCTTTTTTGAACAATACAAAGTTCTCGTTATTGGGATGTCGTTTGAAGCGATTGAATGCAGCTTTTTTTATCTTTATAGCATTTTTCACTTCAGTATTCCACCAAGGAACTCTTTTCTGGTAATATGTTCCTCCAGATTTAGGTATAGACATTTCAGCAGATGTTAAAATTGAATTTGTAATATTTTCTACATCCTGTTCAAGGGAATCGCTGTGTTACTACTCGCAGAGAATCTCTAAAAGCGGCCCAGTCAGCTTTTCTAACAAGCCACCGCTGTGGGCAAGCTTGCACTGGGACATGAGTATCTGTAGTGATCACTATAGGGAAGTGATCACTACCATGAAGATCGTCAAGAGCTTTCCACTGAAGTCTATGCGATATACGGGAAGATGCGATGCTGAGATCTATTCGCGAAAAGGAATTTGATCGCGCGTTAAAGTAAGTCCATCATTCAGTAACACTAGGTCTGGTGAATGCAGAATGTATTCAACCATACGTCCTTGTTGATCTTTGGAATCTGAACCCCAGAGTTCGTTGTGTGCATTGAAATCACCGAGGAGAAGAAACGGAGTTGGGAGCTGTCTGATTACATCTTCTAGCTCCTGAGTTTGCCAGTTTCCATCTGGTAGGTAAATGCTACAAACAGTTAAAGTAATTGGAGCAGACAGGCGTGCAGCCACAACTTGTAGGTTTGAATTAATACGAACAGGTTCAGATGGCAGATCATCTCTCACAAGAACAGCTACACCTCCTCTTCTTCGGATCAGCGGTACAGCATCATTCCTATATATCTTATAGCTTCTAAGAGAATAACGTTGTCCAGGAATAAAATGTGTTTCCTGTAGTGCTATACACAAAGGCTTATATTCTACTAGCAGTAACTTGAATGAGCAGTAATTATAAACACAGCCATTGGAGAATATTATCCATTGAGCAGATGTATGAAAAATGATCACGGTTTAGGTTTCCGCGCCCGACCTTTCTCCCATCCTCTGCCTCGTTTTTTAACTATTTTAGTAGGGTCTGAGGAGGCAGACTGCCTCTCGTCAGAGTTAGTATCAACCGATGTCCTTCGCTTCCTCTTTTCAGATTCAGACGCAGTTATGCTTAAGATACTCTCAAGGCTTTCTTGTCTCGTTATAGTAGGGCATTGAGGTGACCCTTCCAGTGTTGTAATAACAGGTTCTTTAAAACTGTCCATTGTTACGAAGACAGCTTTCATTGCAGATACAAGTAACGGAGTGATTTCCTTAACCAAGGTTGATGCATCTAACGTAGATGCAGGTAGGGAGGCTACCGAAGCATAAGACATATTGTAAGTTGATGTTCTTACAACAACACGAGCACGCGCTTCTCCATAAGGTATATTTTCTTTTACCTTCAGCTCCTGTATTGCAGCTTCTTCTTTGTACTTGACAATCTCTAGATCTAGCACTGTGATTTCCCTGACAATTCACACAAAGTACCGGTTCCTCACATTGTTTACCTTCGTGAAACGGTTTTCCACAGCTACACACCTGTGAGGAATTACATTTCAGAGAGGTATGTCCAAACTTCTGGCACCTAAAGCACCTAAGCGGTGCAGGGACATATAACCTGACTTTCAACCTATAGAAGGCCACTTTAACAAATTCCGGTAGTTTAGCCGTGTTGAAGGTTAAGACGTGATTCGCTGTGTCCACCATCTTACTATCTACCTTAGACTTGATACGTCTAACTTCCAATACTCCCTGATCTGAAAGTTCGGTCTTTATCTCATCTACATCACAATTAAGAAGATCTCTACAAAATATAACACCACGCGATATATTCATCGTTCGGTGTGGAAAAACTTCAATATCAAAATCGCCAAGTCTTGTAAGTCTAAGTAATCGAGAAGATTGAGGATGTGTTCTCGTTTCTACAAGCAATCCCTCTTTGATCTTACGCCAGACCAATAATAATAATAATAATAATAATAATAATAATAATAATAATAATAATAATAATAATAAGAATCATAATAATAATAATAATAATAATAATAATAATAATAATAATAATAATAATAATAATAATAATAATACCTACGGCTATGGAGTTCTAAAATGGACAAACACAGAGCTAGAAGAACTAAACAGGAAATTACGAGTAGCTTTCACAAAACATCGTGACCACCATCCGCGAAGCTCAATACAACGGTTCCATCTACCTAGAAAATTAGGAGGGAGAGGTGTTATTGATTTTATCAATACACATCACACACAAATCCATAAGTTACGAACCTACTTTGTAACGAGATCTGAAACATCCACGATATATAAAGAACTAAATCAAATAAATCATAAATACACTCCGCTGCACTTAAGAAACAATGATCTTAATCCATTACAACAACTTGTTACAAACGAACAAAAAATTAATGAATGGAAAAGAAAACCAAGACATGGAGTATACGTAGCAAACGTGCCAAAGGATGAAGTGGATTATACGGCGAGTCAGGCATGGTTGACTAATGGTGGCGTATTCTCTGAGACTGAAGGATTTGTATTGGCAATCCAAGACAGAATAATTGCTACTCGAAATTACCAAAAACACATTATCATGGACAAGAACGTTGTTGATAAATGTAGGATATGTGGTAAACCAGGTGAGACAATAGAACACATAACAAGCAGCTGCGAACCACTTGCAGCAACCTCATATACAGCGAGACATGACAATGTCGGAAAAATAATACACGAACACCTACAAAGAGCCATAGACAACGCGAAAACATACGCACCATACTACAAGTACATTCCAGCTAACGTCATCGAAACCGACAAGTATAAGCTGTACTGGAATAGACTAATCCTAGCTGTCCACTACGTTCGCTGCAACAAGCCAGACATTTTATATTTTGACAAAATCCAAAGAAAAGTTAAGATCATAGATATAGCAATACCACACGTTTCAAATGTTACCAATACCCGAAAAACAAAAATCACAAAATATGTGGAACTGGGACAGGAATTAAAGCAGCTATGGGACATAGAACAAGTAGAAATAGTATCAATAATTATAGGAACTTTAGGTGAAATACCAAAACAACTCCGGGAAGATCTAGGCGGTCTACAAATGCCTAAAAATACCTATGCTCTAATGCAAAAATGTGTGTTATTGGACACATGTAGAATTGTAAGAAGCCTACTGTACACACAAAGCTTAATAGATCCATCCAAGGAAACTAAAACATTTCAGTATTTAACCAAAATTATCAGTCAACAACAGACACAGTCATACACTCATCTTATATATTCAACTAGTTTATTTACTGTTGATTTACAGTAACCTTCAATACTGTATATACTTACCTCATAGAGGTCGTTCTACAGATTATGTACTACCATTAAATGTGAAACTAAAATAATAATAATAATAATAATAATAATAATAATAATAATAATAATAAATGCCCTGCTGTAGTATGCCTGCTCTGCTCCAGTTGACATTCCTTCAGTGCGTTCTCGTGGGAACAATATGAACATTCAAAATCATAACACACAGAGTGCCAACTCTTTAAATATGGAGGTGTCCATGGGCCCACCTAAAAGTCTAGAACCCAAAGACGGTGAATTTAGTGGCGAATCCCGTCGGATTTGTGCCACAGACCATTGCTCGACTTCTGACAAAGAAAATGGTTTACGGTTTTCGGAAGCTTCCTCCAAAAAGCTCCCAAAAAAGGGTAAGCAGGAGAAGGAGACCCCATGGTCCCGGTTCTTGCTCCTGAAAAAGGTAGAAGGCGATTTTATTAAAATCAGTCCTTTTATAATTTCGAAGGCGTTATATGGAATAGTAGGTGAAGTAAATAATATAAAAAAGTTAAAAGGTACCCTGTTAGTAGAAACAAGGACAAGGGCCCAATCTAAACGATTATTGGAGACTAAGAGAATGGCAGACATGGATATAGAGGTAACACCTCATCCAACACTAAACCGACATAAAGGGGTGGTATACTGCCCCGATCTATTAAATTGTTCATTGGATGAGATAAAAGACGAACTTTCTCATGAACATGTCACAGAGGTGAGAAAAATTAGGGTAAAGAGGGAGGGCACATGGGTAGATACGCCTAACCATGTCCTTACCTTTGAACGAGAGACACTCCCGAAAGCAATAAAAGTCGCAATGTATTCTTTAATGGTGCGACATATATACCACCACCATTAAGATGCTATAATTGCCATAGGTTTGGTCATGCAGCACCTAATTGCAGCAGTCAAAAAGTATGTGTCTGTGGAAAGGCTCCTCACGAAGGTTCACCTTGTGAGGAACCAAAAAGTTGCCTTAATTGTAAAGGAATACATGCAGCAATCTGGAAAGGGTGTCCCACCTACAAAAGAGAATGTAAAATACAAGAAATAATGGTTGTAAACAAAATATCATACTTTCAGGCAAAACAAATGGTAGGGTCCGCTGTTACAAAAGAAACTACCGTTGCGCAGGTAGCAGCGTCTACCAATAGCAATATTCCCCTGCAAAATGTAATCCCAGAAATTAAAAAAATTATTAAGGAGGAACTAAGTTTACTTACCTCAACCTCACCCGAAGCTATTGTTCGTAATACATTAGAGAGAAACAATCTTATTTTGGATATTAAAAATATCATTAGAGAGGAACTTAACATAACCAGAAATCCTCTCCAAAATCCATCATCCTCCAACGAACGAGAACCTATGGAGGATGAAACACGAGGAGAAAAAAGAAAAATTGCCGCGAACAGATCGATATCTACCGGGTCAAGTATCAGTTCGGTAGATGAAACCGTGGTAGAGAAAGCAAAATCTCAAAAAAAGAGGCCGGGGTGGCAAAAGGGCAGACCGAGAGGTCCCCGAAAACAATCATTGTGATTTTAAACTGTGATATTCTGCCTGTGATATTTTATTATTTTAAAGAACGTGATAACAAACTGTGATATTTTAAGCTAAATGTTTTATGTCGTTTGTCTTATTTAGTTTACCAGTCAATACTCCGTTGTATCTTTCTCTTAATGTTATTTATTAATAACTGTAGTTATTCTACTGATACCTAAAATGGATTTATTACACAATAATGAATATATCCTGCAATGGAATTGCAACGGATTACGAACGCATTATTGCGAACTAAAAATGCTAATTGCAGTTTATAACCCCCTCGTAATTTGCCTTCAAGAAACACACCTAAAAAACAGCAATAAATTCTTTATAAGAGGGTATAAATGTATTAATAAAAACGATACAAGTCACCAAAGGGCTAGTGGCGGTGTTGCAATATACGTTAGAAACGGGGTACCATCCAGTAATGTCACTGTTAACTCCAAACTTCAACTAATTGCAACTCAAATACAATCCCCAATGACTGTTACAATCGGCAATATCTACCTCCCAGTATTCAACTGGAGCTTACCTGATCTACTAAAGGTAATAGACCAACTTCCAAAACCATACTTACTGTTAGGGGATTTCAATGCCCATTCTACCATATGGGGATCAACTCATACAGACCAACGAGGGAAAATTATTGAAGAGCTTTTCGAAAGAAGAGACATCGTCATACTAAACACCGGGGAACCTACCCACCTAAATGCAAAATCCAACAACTTTACGGCAATCGATTTGACCTTGGCTCACCCTCGTATCGCTTTGAACTTGACATGGAATGCCCATCATGACTTCTACAACAGCGATCACTGTCCAATCCTCATATCTACGGGATTTAAAAAACGAAATTACAGCATCCCAAGGAGATGGTTAACAAATAAAGCCAACTGGGAAACATACAGGCAAGAACTAAACCTAGATCAAAAAGTATCAGATAGCATAGATGAAGAAGTACAAGAGTTCACAGGTAAAATCCTTTACGCCGCCAAGAAGAGTATTCCACGTAGCTCTGGAAAAGTCAGAAATACTTGTGTTCCATGGTGGAATGAAGAAGTTAATGATGCAATCAAAACCAAGCGTAAATGGTTTAATGCCTTCAAAAGATCTCCAACACAAGATAACTTGATCAATTATAAAAAATCTAGAGCGATCATGCGGAAAACTATCTTAAATAGTAAAAGAACATCTTGGCAAAAATATATTTCGTCCATAGATGCTAAAACACACCCATCAGAGGTTTGGACTAAAGCCAAACAAATTATTAGAAAACCTCCTTCAGCTATATCCGAAATGTTGATCGTAAATGATCAACACATCTACAGCCCTGAAGAACAAGCAGAAGCGTTCGCTAGCTTCTTTGAAAATATTAGCAGCTCGCGCTGCTATAGCGAAACGTTCTTAAAAACCAAGAATTTATCCGAGAAAGAGCTGAACTTTGACAGCAATGTAGTACTGGACTACAATAAACCATTCTCTATGGAAGAGCTGGAAACAGCCGTAAAACACAAAAAGGATAAATCACCGGGACCCGATGATATCACTAACTCCATGCTGCAAAACCTCCCTCAAACAGGAAAAGAAAAGTTACTGAAAATATTTAACAAAATTTACACCAAAGCAACATTCCCTCAAGACTGGCTTAATACAATCATTATCCCCCTACTAAAACCCAACAAAGACATGACTAACCCCAGTAACTATAGACCTATCTCCCTTTGTAGCAACATCAGTAAACTGTTTGAGACTATGGTGAATACTAGGCTAATGACACTCCTAGAAGCAAACCAACTAATCTCCCCTCATCAAACTGCCTTTAGGAAACAACACTCCACAATTGATTACCTGGTATATATAGAAAACTATATCATTGAGGGGTTCAGAAAGCTTGAGCATAGCGTAGCAGTCTCATTCGATTTAGAGAAGGCCTATGACACAATATGGCGATTCAATATAATAGAACAAATGTACGACTGGGGTATACGGGGAAATTTACCTAAACTCATCACTAGCTTTCTGAATAACAGGAAATTTAAGGTGAGAATAGGCAGCGTTTTGTCGGAAACACACTCACTGGAAAACGGTATTCCCCAGGGATCAGTACTAAGTGTATCTCTGTTCCTGATAGGTATCAATCAGATACTTAATAATATTGAAGAGCCTATCAAGAAATGTTTATATGCAGATAACCTACTAATACTGTTCCAAGAGAGAACAACGGAGAGCGTTGATACAAAACTGCAGAGAGCTATAAATAAAATCACGAAATTTGGAAGTAAAAGAGGTTTCACTTTCTCTAAAGATAAAACTCAGGCAATACACTTCTGCCGATTAAGATCAGAACACGACCATCCCAAACTTCATATCAATGGGACACCTATACCTATTGTCCCATACATGAATATATTAGGAGTAACTTTCGATGCGAAGTTATATTTTAAAGAACATCTTAAATCAATAGTAGAATCTTGTAAGAAACGACTAAATGTTATGCGATGCATGACAAACAAGAACTGGGGTTCATCAAGAAGAGCGCTGCTTATGCTGTACAAAGCATTTGTGCTACCTCTTATCGATTATGGCTGCATAATTTATTCGTCAGCACGGCCTTCAACGCTTAGATTATTGAATAGTGTACATGCATATGGCATAAGGCTTGCAACAGGTGCATTTCGCACTAGTCCACATACATCTATTTTTGCAGATGCCTCAATACCACCGCTACATGTTAGATACCACCAGCTGTTACTCAACTACTATTCTAAAGTACACGGTTTACAAAATCATCTCAATCACGAAATCATAAATAGCGACATCTACGAAAAATACAAAGAAAGACCAATAATAGTCAGACCCACCCTAGTTAGAGCAATAGACATCATAAATAATTCCTATGGCATAGAAGAATTGTTTACAGAGGAATTATTACCGGAAGCACAAACTAAAATAGAAATAACAAAACAAAACAAAAATCAAGAATTACGTACTAAGCAAGTGGGAACAAGAGTGGAATAACACGAACACGCAGTTATCCAAAATCAAAAACAACATAAAGCCGTGGAAAACAGAATGCAATCTCGAGAAACCACTTGAAGTGGCACTAACACGAGCCCGCATTGGACACAGTGATCTCACCCATGCACACTTGTTAAATAGAAGAGAGCGTAACATATGCAACATCTGCAAAGCAACCGTAAGCATGGAGCACATATTGGTAGAATGCACAATCTACAGACCGATTCGTGAAAAACTAGGACTAAGTAGCACATTTGAAGAACTATTCATAGACGACAAAGAACATATCATGTTGTTGACACAATTTCTCAAAGAATCAAGACTAATAAGATATTTATAATAGCTATTAATTATCCATCAAAGAGAAGTATTGGCAGATGACCATGGCAGTCCTGCCAAAAAAAAAAAAAAATAATAATAATAATAATAATAATAACAATAATAATAATGGTGAATGGCCATACGTTAGTTGGTCGCGAACGGTGTCTGTCGGGTACCTGGCTACCCCCGACAGTATCCTGCCTTGCTACGGTATGGACCACTGCCGTAGTGGACTTGTAGTTGTTCCATTTTCGTGGGATTCTTATGAGCACAAAATCAAAACCTAAAGAGGTTCTGGCCTCTAAACCAGACGCGAGGGAGTCGCGTGAAAAACCCACCCCAACGAACATGGAAAAGGAGGATTTACCCCGGTTCCTTCTCGTTAAGAGTTTGGAAGGAGATTTTACCAAAGTATCTCCGTTCTTAATTGCAAAGAGTTTGTTTGGAATAATCGATCAGGCAAAATCTGTTAAAAAAATAAGGGATGGACTATTAATAGAAACTGTTGGTAATCTACAGTCTAGAAAACTGCTAACTGTGAAACGGCTATGTGACATGAATGTAGAGGTAGTTCCGCACGACTCTTTAAATAAGAGTAGAGGTATTATCTTCTGCAGAGATTTTCTGAACTGCACTACTTCTGAAATATTAGAAGAATTACAAAGCGAAAAGGTGATTGATGTGCGTCGCATTCAAACAAGAAGAAATGGTGCCATGGTGGATACCCCAAACCATATCATTACTTTTAGTACACCACACCTACCACATAGAATAGTAGCAGAAATTTATATTCTACCGGTAAAAACTTATATCCCAAACCCCATGAGATGTATGAATTGCCAAAGATTTGGCCATTCTGCCACAAATTGCAGAAACGAAGTCAGATGCGTTTGAGGAAATCAAATACATGAGGGAGAATGTAGTAATATTTGCTGTGTCAATTGTGGAAGAGAACATTTGTGTAGATCGCGTGAATGTCCGAAATTCAAAGAAGAGATGGAAATCCAGGAAATAAAGACAACAAAAAAGCTGTCTTATTTTGAAGCGAGAGAAGAGTTAAAGCTCTCACCTGTCTTATCAAAGAAAACGTATGCAGATGCAGCTGCAAAAACAAACATTGATATAGCAGGTGAAGTAATAAATACACTCCTCCCTGCAATAGGAAAGATGATAGAGGATGGTATTAAGAAGCATATTTCTCATGAAAACGTTAAGAGAGATCAATATAAATCTGTACCACAAGAAAATCCTATCAAATTAACTGCACAAAGTTTTACCGGAACGACAATGCCTTCAATATCACGGCTACAATCCACGACTGGAGACGATAAGTCTTCATCAGACGAAATGGAAATAATTGAAGGAACATTGAAACGCCAACTCAGTCCACCTACTCCTACAGAGTTGTTAGAGTCTGTTGATGGAAGACCTACTTTCAGTACTAAACAAAAACACGAGAAAAATCAAATACAAAAAAGACCGAAAGGTTGGCCAAAGGGGCGGCCAAGAAAACTTAAAACTGATGGTAATCATAATGCCGAGACTGCAATTTCAACAGTTTCTCTAGTGGCGGCGGAAGAAACCCTGCCAATCGGAAAGTTGTGATATTTAGTCTGTGATATACGATTTGTGATATATACTCTGCGATATTAATGTTTCGTTTGTCATACATGTTTCTGTCCAACTGTTTATCTTATTTATTTTATTTATACATATATACGGTAGTGTTGCCTCTTTTTTTTAACTTAAACATACGCTTTTGTGTATTGTCATAGTTTAGCAAACTAAAGAAAAACCAAAAATCATATCAAAATGGACAAAATCATCCATTGGAATTGTAACAGTGCATTACAACACCTGCCAGAATTACAATTAATGCTTTGCACGTATGATTCACTAATTGTATGCCTTCAGGAAACGCACTTCAAACCTAGAGAGTACTTTAACTTAAGAAAATATGAAATAGAACGTAAGGATATCACTCCAGAGATTCGTGCGCATGGAGGAGTGGCTCTTATAATTAGAAAGAACGTTGCATATAGAAATATATCCTTCGAACAGAAATTCAAGCAATTGCTGTACAAGCATACATTCCAGAACCGGTTACTATTTGCAATCTCTACCTTCCAGATAGGTCTTGGACAATAAAACAATTATCAGAGATCAATTACCAAAACCATTTTGCTAGTAGGAGATTTTAACTCCCATAACCCCTATGGGGATCTTCTTGTAGGATTCAAGGGGAACTATGTTAGAGCAGTTTATTGATCAATCCCACTTAATTGTGATGAATGACGGAAGTCCTACCTTCATAAATACAAGATCTAAAGCCTTTTCATGTTTAGATTTAACCTTATGTTCACCATCACTGGCAACAAGGTTTCGATGGCAACCCCTGGAAGATCCGCATGGAAGTGATCATTTTCCTATATGCATATCGACAGGAACTACCCATGAACAGCAACTGATTCCAAAGCGTTGGCTGTTAAAGACAGCAAACTGGTCTGATTATAAAACACTGTATACCACACCAGAACTGACAGGAAACATAAGCACAGACGTTCAAACCATTACAGAAAGCATCCTAAGAACAGCCCAAAACAGCGTGCCACAGACAAAAGGTATAATAAGCGTACGATCAGTTCCCTGGTGGCACAAAGACATCGAAGAAAGAATTAAAATCAAAAAACGTTTATTGAACAATTTTAAAACAAATCCAACTCAAGAACACCTAGTGCTATTTAAGAAAGCTCGAGCAAGCTGTCGATATATAATCAGACAGAGAAAAAAAAGGTCGTGGGAAGAGTATATTAAAAGAGTCACTGTAAATAGTTCAATCCGTGAAGTATGGAGTAAAATAAAAACAATACGGGGGACAAATAACTATTCAACTCCTAAACTAGAAATTGATGGCAGACTAGTCGTAAATGAAGCTGAAATAGCCTACTGTTTCGCTAAACATTATCAAAGCATCAGCTCCGACGATAACTATCACGAATCGTTCCTACAATAAAAACATTTACTTGAAATCCCACTCAATTTTAATACACACTTTGAATATAACAAGCCGTTTACCCTACAGGAATTAGATAATGCCGTCACAACCTCAAGGAGGTCTGCTCCTGGGAAAGACAACATCCATTACGAATTTATAAAAAATCTGCCCCTATCAGGGAAAATAAACATACTCGAATTGTTTAACAATATCTGGGAGAAGAGCGCATTTCCCAGTAGCTGGAAGGAGGCTACTATTATTTCTATCTTGAAACCAGGTAAACCCCGACAGGATACGAACAGCTACCGACCTATTTCCCTCACATCTTGTATTGGAAAATTAATGGAAAAGATAGTGAACAACAGATTAGTATGGCTACTAGAGACAAAGGGTTTACTAGTAAATTATCAGGCAGGCTCTAGAAGACGACACTCCACTATTGATCAGATAGCTTATTTATAAAATGCAATACAAAATGAATTTTTTGATAGAGAGCACGTAGTCGGAGTATTCTTTGATTTACGTAAGGCATACGATACAACTTGGAAATATGGGATTTTGAAGCGCATTTCCCAGTAGCTGGAAGGAGGCTACTATTATTTCTATCTTGAAACCAGGTAAACCCCGACAGGATACGAACAGCTACCGACCTATTTCCCTCACATCTTCTATTGGAAAATTAATGGAAAAGATAGTGAACAACAGAATAGTATGGCTACTAGAGACAAAGGGTTTACTAGTAAATTATCAGGCAGGCTCTAGAAGACGACACTCCACTATTGATCAGATAGATTATTTAGAAAATGCAATACAAAATGCATTTTTTGATAGAGAGCACGTAGTCGGAGTATTCTTTGATTTACGTAAGGCATACGATACAACTTGGAAATATGGGATTTTGAAACAATTGCACGACTGGGGACTAAGGGGACAATTGCCTAAATTTATTGAATCATTCTTAAAATCAGATCTTTCATAGTAAGGGTAGGCAATTCCTTGTCACAAACTCATATTCTCCAAAATGGGGTTCCTCTAGGCTCTACAATAAGTAGTACACTATTCACAATAGCTATAAACAACATTGCGCGAAACGTTAACGACACAATCCATAAATGCTTATACGTCGATGACGTAGCCATCTTCCTGACTGGTAAAACAATTGAATCGATTGAACAAGAACTCCAACATGCAATTAATAAAATAAACGATAACGCAGAGTCCGTTGGATACCAATTTTCACATGAAAAAACCATATGTGTACATTTCTGTAGGTTACGCACCCCACATAGAGGACCAAAACTGTTCTTAAGAAGCAAACGCATTAACTGTGAAAACTTTGTAAAATTCTTAGGGTTCTATTTTGATAGTTCTTTATCATTTAGGACTCAAATACAGGAAACTGCTACAAGAGCTAAAAAGGCATTAAACATTATAAAATGTATGTCAAACATTAACTGGGGTTCAAATCGTGAGACACTCGCAAATATATACAAAGTTTTACTTCAATCTCGAATAGATTATGGTTGTACTATCTATGGAGCAGCAAGACCATCGCGATTAAAGATATTGGACTCCATTCATTGCAGTGCCATCAGATATATAACGGGGCCTTTAGAACTAGCCCTCTTACAAGCTTATGCTGTGAATTGGGCTTAATGCCTTTAGTATACCGCAGACAAAACCTTGCCCTAAGATACGAAATAAGTGTAAAATCAAATATGCGACACATAAATTCCAACATTTTTAACAATATAGAACTTATCCTATATGCCTAATATGCCGAAAAACCGATTGTAACCCGACCATTATGCGTTCGAGCAGAGGAGTATAGAAGATCTTTAGACATTCCCAATTTACAAGTAATACACGTCGAACTTAGTAGCATACCACCATGGCACACTCCCGACTTTATAATACGGCTAGACCTATCTACCTGTGGTAAATATGACGTAAATCCACACACTGTTAAAAATCAATATAATCAAATAATACGAGAATACCTAAATCCCATATTGATTTTTACGGGCGGCTCCAAAACTTCATCAGGAACAGGATATGCGTACTGCGTAGGTGACAGAACTTTCAAATGGAAATTAACACAACTAAATAGTGCATACACTGCAGAACTTCTTGCAATAAGTAAGGCAATAGCACACTGTACAACAGTGATGAACCAAAATTGCATTATATGCACTGATTCAATGTCAGCACTGCTAGAAATGAAGAAACATAACTCTCAAAGTCCAATAATACAAAATATAAAACAGAAAATAAGGCAAACATCTAATACAAAAAACAACAATTTTATATTACTGTGGGTTCCAAGCCATTCAGGTATAGAAGGCAATCTACACGCAGACAAAGCCGCTAAAGAAGCTTCCACTTTAAGTGAAGTATCAAACGAACCAATAACTCCCAGTGATGCTAAACTGTTTGTTAAAAACCAAATACATAAAAAATGGCAAGAAAACTGGAATAACGTTCAAAGCAAATTATCCATATATAAAACAAACATAAATGTATGGAAACTACCAATTGAATTGACAAGACGAGAAACAACAGTCATTACAAGACTACGCATCGGTCACACCAATGTAACTTAACCGTAATACATATCTTGAAAGATTGTACAAAATATAATGGTATAAAACAAACAATAAACATAGAAAACGATGTACGCCAATTACTCACCTCAAATGAATTTCGCAAACTGAAACTTGTGATACTATACTTGAAACAAATTGGATTATACGATAGAATTTAATAAAATAAATCAATCAAACGAAATATAAAAATAACTTAATCACAGGCTAACGACCTTAGTTGTCGATGCCCACAAAAAAAAAAAATAATAATAATAATAACGAAGTTAAAGACTCAATAAAAGAAAAACGAAAATTACTTAATACTTTCAAGCATAAACCTACAATAGAAAACCTTATAGCTTTCAAAAGATCAGGAGCCAAAACACGTAGAGTAATTTTAAATGCAAAAAGGAAATCCTGGCAGGAATATGTTAGCAAGTTCAATGCACAAACTTGTAGCAGTGAAATATGGCGAAAAGCTAAAGCAGTAGCTGGTAAACGAACTAAAGACATTTCGCCACTACTAATAGCAAACAGTATCAGATTAACAGAAAATGCTGATATTGAATAGCAGCCCCGAAAATTATAGTCAGCCCTTCCAAAAAATAAATCAAGGACAAGAAAGGGATATTAGCTTCACCACTGATATGAAGCTAGACTACAATAACCCATTCACTGCCAATGAATTAAATAAAGCTCTATAAAATACCAAAGACACTCCTCCTGGTCCAGATAAAGTCGTATACGCGATGCTTAGAAACCTACCTGTAACAAAAAAAGAACAACTGTTAGGTAATGACATATATAGGAAAGATGACAGACAACGGTATTAAGAAGCATATTTCTTGTGAAAACATTCAGACAAAACGACATAAATCTGTACCACAAGAAAATCCTTTAAAATTAACTGCACATAGTTCTACCGGAATGACAACGCCTGCAATATCTCTACTACAATCAACGACTGGAGACAATAAGCCTTCATCGGACGAAATGGAAGTAATTGAAGGAATATTAAAACGGCAGCTCAGCCCACCTACTCCTGCTTTCAATACTGGACAAAAGTAATATCAAAACAAAACACAAAAAAGACCGAAAGGTTAGCCAAAGGGAAGGTCAAGAAAACTCAAAACTGATACTAATGATAATGCCGGGACTACACACTAGTTGCAGGGGAAGCAACCCTGCCAATCGGAAATGTGTGAAATTTAGTCGGTGATATTTAGTCTGTGATATATAGTCCGTAATATAGGGTTTGTGATACCTATCTGTGATATTAATATTTCGTTTGTCATATATGTTTCTGTCCAACTGTATTTTATAAAAATGGCCTTTCAGAAAATATTTTGCAGTGGAATTGTAATGGTTTAAGGACTCGGTACTGCGAACTAAAGATGATCATAAATGAACGAAATCCTTACTGTTTGTGGATCCACGAAACCCATTTAAAGAAAAACGAGAGATTTATTCTCCGAGGTTATAAAAATTATCAAAATAATTACACCATTAGTGATAGAGTAAGTGGCGGTGTAGCTACATATATCAGAAGCAACATACCCCATACAATAATAAACATCAACACAAACCTGCAAGCAATAGTGATCCAAGTTATGTTTCCATCAAAATTAACC
Source organism: Vesta saturnalis (assembly GCA_036346205.1). Classification (NCBI taxonomy): domain Eukaryota; kingdom Metazoa; phylum Arthropoda; class Insecta; order Coleoptera; family Lampyridae; genus Vesta; species Vesta saturnalis. The sequence continues at coordinate 572,164 of JARFJB010002261.1, read as the reverse complement.
ATATGTAACTTGTATCTACCATCACACTACTGGATAGTCAACAATTTGGAAAAGATGACATCTAAACTCTCAACCCCATACATTATCGTGGGATATTCCAACTCCCACTCAACTACATGGGGTTCTACGTCTACAGACGCTAGAGGCCAATTAATAGAATCGTTTCTGTATAATAACGATCTTGTATTACTCAACACAGGAGAACCTACGCATTTTAACTCAGAAGGTAATAATTTTACAACTATAGACTTGGCTATCTGCTCACCCTCTGTAGCTATACACATGGAATGGAAAGTCCATGATGACTTGTTCAACAGCGACTACTTTCCTGTATTTATTTTGATAATATCATGTAAACAAAACTATAAACTACCCAAAAAGTGGATTACTGCTAAAGCTAACTGGGAACTATTTGCAGAAATCTTGCAAACATCGCCACCTATTCAGAAAAGTTCACAAGTTGGAGACAAAATATTAGCTCTCACAGAGCAGATACGTACCGCAGCGGAAAAATCAATTCCTCAATCAAAGGGAGAATCATCAAAAAGGAACGCACCCTGGTGGTCAAATGACGTTAAGAATGCCGTCGCAAGAAAAGGAAAATGCTTCAATCTATTCCGAAAGCAACCCACCATACAGAATCTTGTGAAATTTAAAAAAGCGTGTGCCCAAATGCGTAAAATTATATTAAACGTCCAAAGACAATCCTGGCAAAACTATCTTGCAACCATAAGCAATACGACAGATCCTAGCGAAGTCTGTAAAAAAGCAAAAAAAATAATAATAATGAGTAAGAACTTTGGGACAGTTTCGCCAATCTTGATGATAAAAGTCAAACGGCTAGAAAAACCCCAAAGAAATTTCAGGACTAGCACGCCAATTTGAAGCCAAAGTAATTCTAATAGTTATAGTAATCAATTCAATGAAATGAAAAAGAAAATGAGCACTTCGTTGATTCCCGAACGGAGTCAAATTACACGTGCAATGCACCTTTTCTGTTACTGAACTACAAAATGCAATTCAACACTCGAACAACTCTGCACCAGGCCCCGACAGTATAACAAATGCAATATTACGTCAGCTATCCGAATCAAAGAGGGAGGAACTACTGGGTAAATATAATGAATTATATGCAAATCGAACATATCCTACAGAATGGAAACACTCTGTAATTCTCCCAATAGTAGAGCCTGGAAAAGATGCTACCAAAACAGAAAACTATAGGCCGATCGCCCTAACAAGTTGTATAGGTAAGATATATGAAAAAATGATAAATTAAAGGCTTATATTGGTACTAGAAAAGAATAACCGAATATCACCTAGTCAGGGAGGTTTTAGAAAACAACAATCAACTACTGACCACCTGGTGCATCTAGAGATATTAATATTGAATGCCTTTCTCAGAAGAAGTCACGCCGTGGCTGTAGCATTCAATATAGAAAAGGCCTATGAAATGATGTGGAAGTATAATATAACAAAAAATTTAAACAATTGGAACTTGAAAGGAAATTTACCTTTGACAGTACAAACTTTCTTAACACGCCGTACTTTCACTGTAAGGGTACAACCCATTCTCTAGAGAACGGTCTTCCCCAAGGTTCAGTTCTCAGCTGCACCCTCTTCCTAATCGGAATAAATAACTTGATATCGACAATTGACCCTCAAATAACAACCTTGCTTTACATAGACGACTTGATAATTTTCGATGAGCACACGGAGATGGTCACAGTTGAAAATAAATTACAATCAGCCATTAATGAAATTACATCAGATGCATATAAGGTGGGAATGCGCTTTAACAATAGCAAAACAACGTCAATCCATTTCTGTCGACTAAGGCTGCAACATGAAGAACCAAGACTGTACATTGAAGGTGCAAGAATCGACTTGTCGGATACTATTAAAATTCTAGGACTATTTTTTTGACATTTCAAAAAGCATATCTTACAACTGGCAACCAAATTCAAAAATAGGTTAATGTAATGAGATGTTTATGTAACATTAATTGGGGTTGCGACCGTAGCACCTTAATCCAGTTACATAAATTTCTTATAATGCCTGTGTTAGATTATGGAAGCATCATATGTTCTTCAGCTAGAAAATCCACATTGAAAGCGTTAGACACGATACATTCTACCGATACATTAATGGGGTACCATATTAAATTAGCATATTCCAGTTTAATTATAACATAAGCATAATATAGGGTTTTAAATAGTGTAACTTCGTAGAAGTCTTTACATTTTCTTATAATAAATCCCAATGATTTTCTGGCAGATGAGCAGTGAGTATGTATGTGCTCCGAAAAATTTAAATTAGAGTTAAATACAACACCGAGATCCTTAATTTTGATCATTCTGGGAAGATCAGAACTATTAATTTTATAAGCTTGCAGTACCGGTGTTGCTTCGCGTGTATCAAAACAGTACCGCATTTCACGACATTAATTCTAAGGCTATTGCAAGAACACCAGCTCACTAGAGCGTCAATATTGTCTTGGTGTATCTAAGCACCCTGTCCTGACGTAATTTCAATGTAGAATTTTATATCGTCAGCATAGGCAAGCACTGGGCATCTCAGTATGTGAAGAATCTCATCAATAAACAAAAGGAGAAGTAGGGGGCCCAAAGTGGATATCTGAGGAACACCAGCAAGAAGTGTAAATTGGTCCGATGCGAAACCATTATAAAAGACATAAGAAATCCTGTTTTCCAGATAAGAACGAAGAAGGTTAGTTAGTTTCGGTGCGGCACCGAGGTTATAAATTTTATTTATTAGCAGATCATGGTCTATAAAATCAAGAGCACAACAAAATTGATATATATCACATCCACTTGTCCACGCCTATCAAACACTTACGTAAGAAATTGTGTGATACAAGCAAGATTCATAGTAGTAGAGCGACCAGGTAGGAACCCATGTTTATCCGTGGATAGGAACGGTTTGACACTAGAGTAAATGGTGTTATGCAGTACTGACTCAAAAATTCTCGCAAAATTACTGAGTATAGAGATTGGTCTGTAATTCTTGATGCAGGATTTATCACATTTTTTGTGGACATCAGTAATTCTGGCTATTTTCCGTTTATCAGGAAAAGCAGAACCCATGATAACCAAGTTGATTATTAAGGTTAACGGTGTAACTAAAACAAATCTACAATCGCGTATCAAATAACTTGGAAGCTGGTCTCCACCGCAGCTGGCTTTATTAGAGAGATGCGCTAAGGGTTTGAGTACTTCATTTTCTGTTATAGGTGTAATTGAAAAAGGAAGACAGTAGCTGAAATCATTATGGCCATAATTCACACGACGACAATAATTAGTACGGGAGTTAGATGAGAAGTAAGACGCAAAGCCGTTAACAATATACTTAGAGGAGTCATACGTAACATCGTCAAGATGTAACCTAGGAGGTATGCGCGAAGAACATTGTTTTTGGTGAATATAAGACCACAGTTCTCTAGAATTGTTTTTAATATTTTGTTCTACCTTTCACAGGTAGTTCACATAAGCAGAATTAGCTTGCTTTTTGCAAATAGCTCTACAACTTTGAAATTCCGACAAATAAAATTTATTTTTGGTTAAAAGCCACTTTCCCCGATATGATTGTTTAGTTTTTAAATTATACTTTAATTGAGGTGTAAACCAGACAGGATTTTTGGAACTGCTTTGTTCGTATTTGGGAACAGATTTGTCAAGAGTTTGATAGAGTTTCTCATACATTAAAGTCAGTGCTACATTGACATCATTGATTTCGTTAAGCATAGGTCAATCGATGAGACACATATCATGATATAATTGAGAATAATTAGCTTTTCTAAAATTGTAACGTAGGAATTTTACGTTCGCACTCATGGCCGATAAGCGTAATGTGAAGGGAACAGTGTGAGGATACGGATCCTCAACGACTAACGGGCTATTAGATCTTTGTATATCAAAGTCAGTAATTAAGTTAGACAAAACCTAGTCAAGCAAACCATTAATCGCATTACTTACAGAGTTATATTATTGAGATTTTAGCATACTTGTAAAGTTAGCAATAATTGAATATTTCAAGCAGTTCTTTGATTTTTCATTAAAGCGTGATATATTAAAATCGCCAATTAATAGAACATATTTGTCAACTAACAGTAATTCTAAGGCATCAAAAAACAATTCAAAATCAGCAGTAGTGGTATCAGGTGGGATATGCAGGGTGACATAGAAAAAAGTGTCATGCATAGTGCCACGCGATAGAGGACACTAAAATAAGAAAAACAGTTCCTATGAAGTTAGGTCCGCAAAGCCTTCGTTTAAAAGATATAGGGTGTTGAAGTTTAATTATTTTTTTGTTTTTTTTTTTTTACAATGAAGTAATAAGTAATAAGTAATAATTTTGGTACTCTTAGCTGCAAATTAATTGATTCTTACTTAAAAAACAGAAGCCAAGTCGTAACAGTGAATGATAAAACATCAAATTCTCGTTTATTGACTTTGGGAGTTCCCCAGGGATCAATACTAGGACCACTCCTTTTTTTAATATTTATTAACGATTTACCGCCTCATTTGTCTAACCTTAACCATTGTCTTCTGTATGCAGACGACACAACATTAATTATTTGTGATAGTGATCTTTCTAAAGTTGCAATCAAGGCCCAAAATGCTTTAATTTCGGCAGAACAGTGGTGCCAAAATAATCTTTTAATTCTAAATAAAAACAAAACCATTCAAATGATGAGCACCTTGAAACCTCATTCACTTCAAAACCCCAACTTTGTGCAATTTTGGTTGTCAAATTAGATCCAAAACTTAGCTTTTCAGAACATGTCTTTAGCCAAATTATTATGTTCTAATATATATCTCATGCGCCGCCTTGCAGATAGTATTTCAGAAAATATGCTAAAAATGGCCTATTTCTCATTTATCCACTGCCATCTGTGTTACTGCTACATAGTTTGGGGTAATTGCTCTCAATCGTCGCGAATTTTCGCCCTTCAACGTCGCGCTGTTCGAGTAGTGGGGGGACTTGGGTATACCGAAGATTGCAAATCTCTTTTTATTAAATTTAAAATTTTAACTGTTCCTAGTATTTTTATTCTAAACTGCATACTTTATGCTAAAGCACATTCTGATGTTTATTCAACTAGGTCCATTGTTCATGACTATGGAACGAGAAACAGTAGTGATATATGTAGAAACTTTTATAGACTAACAAAAACACATAATAGTTTTATTAATTTATCTCTGACATATTTTAATTTATTACCAACAAAAATTAGGAACTTAGATTTTGGATTGCTAAAACGGAAAATTAAGTTCTTTTTATTAAATAGAGCCTTTTATACTGTTCAAGAATTTGAATCTTGTAATTTAAGACTTCTGTAAAGTGTTTTTTTTCTTTAACATGTACTACAGCAATAAACCATATTATTATTATTATTATTATTATTATTATTATTATTATTAAGCTGACGAAATTTTGTATACAGGGGATTTTTATCACGCAGAATTCAAATAAGACCTTAGTTCTTCTATTACTGATAGAGGGCGCCACATACAGGTTTCCATCTTGTTTGAATCGATCCTAACCTTTTGCCTTACACTGTATGTCATTTTCGACTGAAAAAATTTGTTTTCCCATCTTTTTTGCTTCAGAAAGGTATACCTTATTGAAGTAGCTCGGACCAACGGTTTACGAGAAAAATGCATCCAATGCATGCAAATTATCCAAAAGTGCCAAAGTAACTTATTTGTAAAAACAATGACATAACACTTCAACAATTAAATTTTAATAGCAACAACGAAGGGCAGTGATTAAAAACAAAACATTAAATTGTTCAAATTGTTGTCCTTGTACTTGAATACATTTTTCAATTCTTCTTCCTAAGGATTGGCGGCACCTTTGAAGTATTCCTGGGTTATTAAAAATGAAAAATCGAGGAGATTAAGGTCGGGACTACGAGCTGGCCAGGGTACAGGTTCCCCTCGACCAATCCACGTATTTCTAAACCTCCTATCCAAAAATTTCCTTGCCAATCGAGAAAATTGAGCTGGCGCTCCATCATGCATGTAACGCATTCCACCAATAATAGCCAATGGAACATCCTCTTGTATTGACCTTTTCCGGTGTCGGAAATGGAGGTTTACTGTTAAGTGTATTACTACTAATGAATAATTTTCACTTTGCCCTTTTAGCTCAGTCGGAATTTTGTACTTGCTATATATATATATATATATATATATATATATATATATATATATATATATATATATATATATATATATATATATCTTTATTCCCTATTTATTTTATACGTCTAAGATATTTTATTTAATTTACCGTGGTGACGGTATTTGAACGGTGGGTGTAACAATTGTGGGTGTGTGTGCGGTAATTTGACCTTCTCCGGTGCGTATGTATTTCACTAAACGAGCTCTTAGTGCCTCAACGTTTCCACCAGTTTCCAGTTTATATTTACGGGCTTCTTCGGTTAATTCTTCCTTCTTCAGGTGATAGATCCATCCTACCTTCGTGTCCGTTTCTTCTGTATTCTTCGGTATACTCATTCTGAAATAATTTGTTAGTATTCCTGAAAAAAATATATAAAATTAATTTAGTGTTGCCCGGCTTCTAGTGTTCCTCGGTTGTTACTGTAACAGAATTTATCTATTGTTCAATGTGTTTTTTCGGAGCCGCACGTTCGGGTGCCAAATTTGTATTGACCTTTTCCGGTGTCGGAAATAGAGGTTTACTGTTAAGTGTATTACTACTAATGAATAATTTTCACTTTGCCCTTTTGGCTCAGTCGGAATTTTGTACTTGCAGAATAAGGATCGGGGTTCGTTATTCAGGCTCTCAACACGCTGAACAAATAGATTATAAAGGTTTATATATATATATATATATATATATATATATATATATCTTTATTCCTATTTATTTTATACGTCTAAGATATTTTATTTAATTTACTTAACTAAGATATAGAAATATATTTTACATTCAAATGTAACTCCTTTTCTCCCTGCAGGTCGTCAAGTGGACATCCTCCGTCCTGGTGGATCCCGGAACTAAGGGTTAGGTGGTCCTCTGGAGTTTCTGTAATGTAACATTGATAGAAGGTTTGGGGTTTTGACTTTTAGTTTACGTCCTTTGACTTTCAATTTATACTGGTTAATTGCCGAAATAAATAATTTTACCTGAATGCGTCCCTGTATAAAATACAGAAGCCGGTAGCGAGATAACGCTGTATAAGCACGTACGCGATAAGACACTGAGTTCAATACTCTGCCTTTAAAAAAATAATCGATATTTTAAAGCGGTCGGTTATAAGTGTATAAAAGTAATCTAATTTTATACCTGCTTTTCTTATGAAAATAAACTCATTCACGTTTAAATTCAATTTTGCCCTTTTTAAATAAATGAAAGCTTTTCGTTTATTTAGGTAGCTGGTGTACGGTAGCGGCGGATTATTTGTTTCCTTTTACGTTTATTAATTATTTAAGTGTACCAGTTTTTATTTAAATAAAATAAAACTTTTGTTATGTTGGCCGATTTTAAAATATAAAACCTTCGTTTTCTATTAAAGTGAATTTTTCGCGTCTAACAATAATGATTTGAATTATTTAACACGAGATATCTGATAGTTTCTGGTTTACAGGTAACAATCTTATTAATTGCCAACGGTGTAACTTACGTTTTTTTCGGTGGCGGCGGTGGTGGTTTTTATTTTACAGGCGATAATTCAATACTGACGGATACGTCTAGTTTTTACGGTTATTTTTCTATATTCCTGGAATTAGCGGTGTTAACTAGGTGTTCGGCTTAATCTCCCGACGAGGTTTTAATTACAGGTATTTTGCGGTTGCTGGTACGTTTGCCGAGGTGTGGTTTTTGTGTTGTAGTGTTCGTGTAAATTTGTACAGGTGGATCTCCTTGGTTAGTAATCTGGGCAACCACCCGTTAAACTACGTAAAGGATCTCCGTCGGTCAATGGAATGTCGGGCAACTACCCTTCAAACTCCACAGTGTAAATGTGTGTCTAGTAATAAAAGAGTATGTCGGACTTACAACCCTGCATATCCCTATCACCAGGTATCTCAACTTACGTACTTTCAACGTTAGATCTCTGCAACTCTAACCTTTTGACTTCGGTGATGCTATCAAGTCGCGGAGTCGCGATTTCTACTCGGACGGCGGTTACAGGCGGACGGTTTACAACAGGTAGGAGTCGGCGCGAACGCGACGATATATCACACGGTTTCGATTCGAATTCTTCTGGTGGCGCTTCTGGTGGAGAGCGATTGATAATCCTTCATTAAGCAGAAAAAATCTCTATATAAGCAGCGCGTGCCGCGTTTTTATAAAGAATTCGCGAGGGTGGTTACGAAACTTTGGTGGTGAGATTCCGTAAGCCAGTATTGGTGGAAGATGCTCTGACGTATACAAACTTTTAAACGTTTTTGGGATTTGCGTCTGGAGGGAGGATGCATGATTAATTATTGTGCAATTTTATGCAACGTTATGAAATATGTTTAACTTTTACTAGAACTTCTACGAATTTTTATAATTGCTTGCACCTGTGCATTTAGCGAGTCACATTATCTTAATAAATTCCGTGAATGTTATCAGTACCGGTATTTTACTTATCAAATAATTAATCATGACAGGAAAATTTTGAATAAAGGACGGCGTCTTGCTAATAAACTTTAGGAACTAATTAATAATAATAAAAATTTGGGATATCCGACGGCGTCCCTTTACACTCTAATAACGTATTTAGTTCATTCTCCAAGAAATTTCGATACAGTTCACCTGTCAATCGATTGGGCAATTGAAATGGGCCAATTAAGTAATTGTCAATTATACCTGCCCACACATTAATAGAAAACCCATATTGGTGACTTCTAATTACGGTTGTGCAAATAAGTTACTTTGGCGTTTTTGGATAATTTGCATGCATCGGATGCATTTTTCTCGTAAACCGTTGGTCCTAGCGACTTCAATAAGGTATACCTTTTTGAAGCAGAAAAGATGGGGAAAAAATAGGACCGATTCAAACAAGATGGAAACCTGTATGTGGCGCCCTCTATCATTAATAAAAGAACTAATGTCATATTTGAATTCTGCGTGATAAAAGCCCCTGCATACAAAATTGCGTCCGCTTATTACATCATTGTAAGAAGATATTAAAAAAAAACAAAAAAATAATTAACTTCAACACCCTATATCTTTTAAACGAAGGCGTTGCGGACCTAAGTTCATAGGAACTTTTTTTCTTATGTTAGTGTCCTTTATCGCGTGGCATGGCACTTTTTTCTATGTCATACTGTATACAGCACAAATTGTAAAGGAAAAATTATGAGTGACACAATTACAAACTATTACATCAATTAAGGGAACAAGATTACGTATTTGTGATGTATTTACAATTGAAAAGATAATTCCTTTCTTTAGATGAATTAAGACACCTCCATCTTTAGTTTTTTTGTATCATTGTAAAGTCCCTATCGCATCTCAGAACATTATAAGTAGGTGGAAATAGTTGCATACTATTAACAGACTGAGATAACCATGTTTCAGTAAATATAACATCAGACATCATAGTACAACAGTTAACATAAAACAAATGACATTTACTGTTTAGACCACGTGTATTAGTTTTCCGACTTGACAATTTTAGGAGTATCATTATAATATCTAATTTTGATGTTAGTTTCCCCATTAGCCAAGCGCTGCCCATTGAGTGGTTTTGAGTTTGGAATTATTTTTCATAACTGTGATGGGTTTCTTCCGGAAAGGCGAGAAATACTTTAAGGGGCATCGCCTTGGTTTTTGTTGGATCTAATCGACCAATACGCAAAACACTTACTGAATATAGATAAAGACCAATTTCGGATAGAATTTTAACACAAGTTTCCATATCTGTCGACTTTGGCTGCTGACTAGACGACTGACGAGCTTCATGTATTCCATACGTAATTATATTAGGACAGCGCTTTTGCCGGTCAAACACCTCATGAACCACGGTCTCACTTAATATAAGTGTAGATTGACGAAATACATGTGCATCTACCATAACACTCTTGAATTGTTTAATGTCATCCTGCAGTGTAATGATAACAGATTTGAGACTATCTCTATCACTATCCATCTTGTCACAATCCATTTCAAATCAGTGTTGCCTTAATTTAATGCACTTCATCGGCTGTAAGGTCAACGCAATCTATGTTGTAGTTCTTTTTACAAATAGCACAGATAACAATACGATGTATTTCAAAGTTTTACTTGCAACAGCAACACTGCGTCATGATGTAATTATAAATTAGTGATTAAAATCACTGTTTAATTAATCAATATAGTTATAATAATTTGAATATTTCAATTGTTTATACCTTTTTTGTCACTTTCGTTACATTGATTTATTGGCTTATTTTACATTTGGCCAAGTTTCGCCAAGATCGGCCATGCTGTCTCTCTGTGCGTGTGTGGATGAAACTACGTACGTACTCAAAAGTTTGTATTTAAGCTTGATTTAATTACTCCTGGAGCTGATTGGATTTTGGAAGAAATTCAGCGGGGGCGGGCGGAGGAGGGGGGTTATTAGGAGCTGCTTTTGGTTTTTATCAAATAATTCTGAAACAGCAGTATATTTCAAAGACATGAAAATACCAATATATAGATCTTAATTGAATAGATTAATTATTAAAATTTCGAATATAGAATTTAATTTTATAAGAAAATGTGTAAACATATTTTTTAAAGAAAATTTGATTTTACATAACATTTCTTTATAAAGTTTTTTAATCTAAAGCAAAATAAATGTAAAAATTAAATAAATATGATTGAAAATGCTTAATCAGTATTATCAATATTTTTCAGAAGCTTTGGATTTTTTTTAAGTTAGCATCTAGGTGTCTATTAACCTCTATCTGAATGAAGTTCTAAATGTCTGTTTAAAGTAAATTATTGTTTTTTTTTACAATGTTGTCTGTTTTCATAATGAATCTATCTATCTATATCTATAAAACACAAAAATTGTTTCTATCTATGTCCGTTATAGACTTTGAAACCATCGAACTGATGTGCTCCAAAAAGGATTCATTAGAAAGGCGATAATGCGAGGGTGGTTTTAGACCAATAAAATATGCACATTCGATTCATTCATAATTTTGATTTTCCCGAATTTTGAAACTTTAAAATTTATATTTTTAAATAGGATATCCGCTATATTTTATATTTTCTTATACGAAAAATTTTACCTTTAAATAAATATCGTAAACGGTTATTGGGGTGTGTTGTGACCATAGCGCGGAGCGAAGCTCCACGCCAGTTTATTATAAGAGAGGTTGCATAATTATCCACACCACCAGATATTTTTTATCAATAGAAATGAAATTACGATCCTTACTCAGAGTAGCGGAATATATATATTACTCAACTCACATTTTACATACCGTCAAAGAAACCTATTTAAATGTGAGAGAATTGAATGTCCAAGGTAAAATTCTACCAAAATAGAAGCATATAAAATTTACAAATTAGTTTTAAGTTGAACGTCGTAACACGATGTTAAAATTTTTTTTACTATTATTACGTGCAATAATTCATTCCAATAATGCAGCCAAAATTTTAGGGATTACCAACACCGTCGTATAGTCATCAAGTTGTTTTTCAACCACTTTGGAAAGAATTATCAATACGAGGACATCAGGTAACAACATTAACAACTGACACAATTAACGATCCGAAACCTGTCAATTTAACGGAAATAGATTTATTTTGCGTATGACACTTGTAACAAGCATATCGGAGAAACCTTTAACAATATTGAGTACTAAGAATGATCTAAGAACTGTTGTCTCATCCAAAAGTTAAAGCTATTCTAAACAATGAAGAAGCCTGCTTTGATATAGTCATTGTTGAGTATTACATGGCGTTCATGTTTCATTTTTCAAGGAAATTTAACTGTCCGTTTATTGGAATTACGTCAATGGGTTTGCCTAATTCACATCTTAAGTTGATAGGAAACCGTAATCATACTATCTTATATCCTGATTTCTTTCTCCCATTAGAGAAAACGTTAAGGTTTTTCGAGAGAATAGTGAGCGTAGTATTCTCAGTTGCTTTTGAATTATACGTGCAGTTATATACAAACGAAAAATGTCAAAAAATTGTTTATAAACACTTTAGCCAAAACAGTCCCGATTCCATTGAATTACCAAAAAATGTCAGTCTTGTTTTTGTTAAAACGGGTCCAATTTTGTACCCAATCAGACCGAATATTCCGACTGTTATTCAAATTGGAGGGGGTTCTGCTAGAGTCCCACCAAAGACAATACCAAAGGTATCGGATACATTGCCTAATCGTTAAATTGGTAATTATTGTGTGTTTAGGATCTACAAAAAATTACTTTGAATATTTCAATTGTTTATACCTTTTTTTCACTTTCGTTAAATCGACTTATTGACTTATTTTACAACATTTGGCCAAGTTTCGCCAAGGTCGGCCATGCTGTCTGTGTGTGCGTGTGTGGATGAAACCACGTACGTACTCAAAAGTTTGTATTTAAGCTTGATCCAATTACTCCTGGGGCTGATTGGATTCTGGAAGAAATTCAGCGGGGGCGGGCGGGGGGGTTAATAGGAGCTGCTTTGGATTTTTATCAAATAATTCTGAAACAGCAGTATATTTCAAAGACATTAAAATACCAATGTAAAGACCTTAATTATATAGATTAACTATTCAAATTTTAAATATAGCATTTAATTTTATAAGAAAATGTGTAAACACATTTTTTAAATAATATTTAATTTTACATAACATTTCTTTATAAAGTTATTTAATCTAAAGCGAAATGAATGTAAAAATTAAATAAATATGATTGAAAATGCTTAATCTGTATTATCGATATTTTTTAGAAGCTTGGGATTTTTTTAAGTTAGCATTTAGGTGTCTGTTAACCTCTATCTGAATGAAGTTCTAAACGTCTGTTTGAGGTAGATTATTGTTTTTTTTTACAATGTTGTCTATTTTCATAATGAATCTATCTATCTATATCTATAAAACACAAAAATTGTTTCTATCTATGTCCGTTATAGACTTTGAAACCATCGAACTGATGTGCTCCAAAAAGGATTCATTAGAAAGGCAATAATGCGAAGGTGGTTTTAGACCAATAAAATAGGCACATTCGATTCATTCATAATTTTGATTTTCCCGAATTTTGAAATGTTTTAAATTTATATTTTTAAATAGGGTATCCGCTATGTTTTATATTTTTTTATAAGAAAAACTTTACCTTTAAATAAATATCGTAAAGGGTTACTGGGGTATGTTGTGACCATAGCTCGGAGCGATGCTCCACGCCAGTTTATTATAAAAGAGGTTGCTTAATTATCCACACCAGATATCTTTATAATGGAAAGGAAATTACGATCCTCACTCAAAGTGGCAAAATATATGTTACTCAACTCACATTTTACATACCGTCAAAGAAACGTATTTAAATGTGAGAGAATTGAATGTCCAAGGTAAAATTCTGCCAAAATAGAAGCATATAAAATTTATAAATTAGTTTGTTAAAGTTGAACGTCGTAACACGATGTTAAAATTTTTTTTACTATTATTACCTGCAATAATTCGTTCCAATAATGCAGCCAAAATTTTAGGGATTATACCAACACCATCGTACAGTCATCAAGTTGTTTTTCAACCACTTTGGAAAGAATTATCATTACGAGGACATCAGGTAACAACATTAACAACTGACACAATTAATGATCCGAAACTTGTCAATTTAACGGAAATCGATTTACATTTTGCGTATGATACTTGGAACAAGCATATCGGAGATATTGTAGAAACAAACCCGCTGGTACTTTATCATTATGTAATTAAGACACTTCTAGCTGTACGTATTAACTTACCTTTAACAATATTGAGTACTAAGAATGATCTAAGATTGCAGAGGACATATTGTCTCATCCAAAAGTTAAAGCTATTCTAAACAATGAAGAAGCCTGCTTTGATTTAGTCATTGTGGAGTATTACATGGCATTCATGTTTCATTTTTCAAGGAAATTTAACTGTCCGTTTATTGGAATTACGTCAATGGGTTTGCCTAATTCACATCATAAATTGATAGGAAACCCTAATCATCCTATCTTATATCCTGATTTCTTTCTCCCATTTGGTAAAACGTTAACGTTTTTCGAGAGAATAGTGAGCGTAGTATTCTCAGTTGCTTTTGAATTATACATGCAGTTATATACAAACGAAAATGTCAAGAAATTGTTCACAAACATTTTGGCCAAAACAGTCCCGATTCCATTGAATTAGCAAAAAATGTCAGTCTTGTTTTTGTTAACACGGATCCAATTTTGTACCCAATCAGACCGAATGTTCCGACTGTGATACAAATTGGAGGGGGTTCTGCTCGAGTCACATCAAAGACAATACCAAAGGTATCAGATACATTGCCTAATCGCTAAATTGGTAATTGTGTGTTTAGGATCTACAAAAAATTTTGGATAATGCAACAAATGGCTTTGTGTATTTCAGTCTAGGTACAAATGTTAAAAGGCGGAATGTTCCAAAAGAGGTTGAGAATGTAATTTTAGAAGTGTTTTCCGAACTTCCTTATTTGGTATTATGGAAATACGAGGACCATTTAGATTACCTGCCTAGTAATGTAATGATTTCAAAATGGTGGCCTCAACAAAGTATTTTACGTAAGACTGTATTGTGTGATTGTAAAAATCTTTAATATACTAAAACCGAGTTAAATTTTAGAACATAAAAACATTAAGCTATTTATAACCCAAGGAGGTCTTCAATCAATAGAAGAAGCAATTTTTGAAAATGTTCCACTGATTGTACTGCCGTTCTATGCGGACCAACCCCTAAATGCCAAAAAAGTTGTGGAAAGAGGCTTTGGATTATCTCTAAATTATCGTACTCTTTCAAAAGATGAGTTCAAAAAAACAATTGAAGAAGTAATGAATAACTCAAGGTTTTTTATTCATTTTCTAGTGACGTTCTAGTTGACATGTATTGTTTTAGATATCGGGACAACATTAAAGTTGTGGCTAATTTGGCAGCTGATCAACCAATGACTGGTTTAGAAAAATCAATTTGGTGGTCGGAATACGTTATTAGGCATAATGGCGCTCCTCATCTAAAAAGTCATACGGATCTTCCTTATTATCAGTATTTGCTTTTAGACGTTATTGCCTTTCTACTTGTATTGTTAGCATTTATTACTTACCTAATTTATATTTCCATTCGCTTGATTAAGCAAATTATGCTAACTCTGTCTAAAAAAATTAAGCGGAAACTAAAAATTAATTAAAATGTTTAGTAATTGTTTGGTAAATGGAATGTGTTTCTCAGAAACAGGTGGTTGTGTTCTAAACAACTGGTGATGGTTTCCTAATAAATGATAAAATTTTAGACGCCAAATTATTTTTGCCATATCTGCAGGAAAGTGTGAAACCAAAAAATTCTAAAGGAGTAAACTTAGGTAACATTGTTTACTTGGATGTGTAAATCAGAAGGTTTATACTTAAACCGAGACAAAAAAAAGAAAACAAGTTATGGCTTTTTTAAAATAATATATAGTAAATGCCATACTTAAATTAAGCAGGACGATAATACAATATTTCCATTAAACAAATTAATTCCCAAGGGTAGAAAAAAATATTTTTTTTCAATGAAATTTTATATACTAACTACAAATACAATAATTAAGATAAATTAGGTAGAAAAAAAAATTCCCCAGTACATACGGCACAATATAATGTTTCGTATACGAAACGTTGGGACTAGCGCGCATCAAATTTACTGGGAGTGAAAGTTTTCGAAACAGTCTGGATGTAAATGGACTTGACATTTTGCACATGTATCAAGTGTGTTGGTCTTGCACTGTTTGCATCTCCGTGTTGTTTTATTCTCCTGTTGTTTTATGATGTGTCCAATATTATAGAAACGAATTTCTGCTGGTAAAAAATTTTTGGATGGTCGTCAGAGGTTTGTTTTGTTTATCATACCGTTACTATTTGGGTTGTTCTCTTCAGAACGAAGTTCAGTCGCTTCTTGAGTTTTCATCAAAGTAACGGCTACATAAGATTTAAAATCTATTTGAGATATTTTTTTTTCCTGTTTGCAAGGTTATATATTATTCAGGCATTCATTATAACACTTTCAACTAGATTTATAAATAGTGGCCACCATCATTTTTTCCTCTTACACGAATTCTGTAATTTGTAACGCCGTTATCATGCAGGTCGACGCCGCCCATATTCTTATCGTAAATAGCGATGACCCGCGGCTGTGGAATACCCACCACCTTCTTTTCTGTTTCATCTTTTAGCGGACACTAAAGGCTCAATACGGCAATTATTCGTAGCAACGGTTACAACAGAATTATCATTCCTACGCACTAATAATATTTCGTTTTGCCCTTTCTAAACAAAAATCATATGTTCCTCGCTCTTCTTTCTGAAATTTCTTCAATATATATGTGATGTCTAGACGGATCCTTGACCCCAGACAAGAGATCTAACACAACCTGTTCTCCTAGATCTAATTCAGTTTTTTTGTAAATTCATGTTCTTTCCACCATATGGTATAAACTTATATAAATATCCATTCGAACTGTATAGACACCATAATTTCAAACCAAACCGCACAGGCTTTCCTTTTATGAACATCTTACAACTATGCCTCCCAAAATATGGTACCATCTTTTCGTCTATGGATGAATTATGCGAAAATATCCCAAATTGCATATTCTTATCGTTTATTGCCTCAAAAATGGGTCTCAGTTTGGAAAACTTATGATGTTTATCCAATTGGTCATTATCGGACAAATGTAAATTTTGCTTTATCGATTCAAATCTATTCCGTACTAACTGAACACCTTTCTCTTGGTCTTTCGACCAATACATATTTGTCGCTGGTAAGGAGTGATAACCCGAAAAAATTAATATGCCAATAAAACGTTTCAGAGTAGTGATATTTAGATCTAAACCATATGTATTATTATCATTAGCATATTTTTTTTGAGAAATAGACAATTTTCTCCAAAACATGATCCGAAAAATATAAAGAAAATACTTCGTAAGGAGATTTTCCACTAACTTTACGCTCAATTTCTTCTAGTGTGATCTGTTCTTTATTTTCCGCAAAACTGGCGCATGCTGGAGTAACTTTTCTGCATTTTGGGATTATTTCTTTTCTTTATTTTTCGAAAGTTTAATTTTTTTCGAAGTTGATGGTATTAATTCTTCTGGAATTTCGTCTTCATCAAGATTTGTGTACTCACTGTATTTGGCATCTCTGTATCATTTTCTGATATATGATCTTCAAGATTTCCTTCATCCGTAAGTTCATCTACCGGGGACGGCTCCTTCCAAATCATCATCTTCTTCCAAGTAAGACAATAACTACACGGTAGATAAAGGCCTTTTATTTTCCCAAGACAACTGACAAATAAATGCTACAGTTAGAAAAATATTTTTGTCATTCAAAATAGTTCATCAGTACATAATTTGATGAATAACAAAATACTCACTTGATTTTATAAAAAAAAAGTACTAAATGAACGATTCACTAGGAAAAAAATCACCACGTTAGACAACACCACAAAGCAAGACAAGTTTCATGTAATTGTAAAAACAAACTGACCAAATATGCGAAAAGAAGAATCCCTCATTATAATAAATTACATAAATTTACAAGACGAAAATAAGAAAAGCAATAAGGTATTATTTGCATAAATTTACAAGGCGAAAATAACAAAAGCAATAAGGTATTATTTGCATTACAGCATCATAAAATGCAAGAACACTTTTCTGCATTCCGTCCGGTTGGTCATAAAACATCTGGTGCAAAGATGCCTAGATTTCCCAACGTTTCGTGAACGAAACGTTTCAGAGAAATTTGAATATCTTGTAAACTAATAAAGTAAATTCTAACAGGTAAAAACGTTTCACTAAATAAAATATGAGGGACGACGAATCCTTAAAACGGTTTGCCATAATTTGAATATAAATATTTATTTTTTATAAGAAAAGTATCGCAAGTATCTCTCAGATACAAAGAGGTTTTTATAGTGCACAACAGACACGCGCGAACGCCGCACCTTGACTAATCAACCAGTGTTGAATTTTTCTATTTTCAGTAGATATCGCTTTGAAAAATCAGCAGATTTTCATTTTTTGCAAAAGGTTAAAAACACTTTAAAATGAAACCACGTGATTTAATATGCAAAAATGTATATAAGATTATGTGACAATGACAATTATTGTTTTAATTTTTTGTGAAATATGCTTAAACTTTGGTGCTCTGGTACGTTACAGAGGCTTGCTGAAAAAAATTCATGAATCATACCTTTATACCTATTTATTTTTCAACTGGGTAGGAACGTATTTAAAACAAAACGAAATTAAACAAAATAAACTTTTCGTTAACAAAATAAAAACAAGTTATAAATAAAAATAACATACAATTCTTAACAAAACTATAACACTAAACTTATTAGGATATTATTATTATTCACTCTCAATATCTGAATCTGAAAGCCCACCGTCGATTTGCTTTTCACACATTTTGAAATTGGGATATTTTATTATATCTTTTCCGAGAGCCGTAGAAAAACAAGTTTCGTTTCTAATTTTTAGGTAATTTTTCGTATGTAAATCACCCACTATTGAAACAGTACATAGCCTACTCCGATGACTTGTCTTCATCAGATTGACATCTGAAAATGTGCGCTCAACATTCGCAGATGAGTATGGTAAGCAAAACATGTTAAATGCAAAGGTGGAAAGTAAAGGAAACATGAAGGAATCGTCGCCACTACCAATTTTTGCCCAACATTCTACCGGGTTTGTATCAAAACCAGAAAAATCATTTAAAATGTTGTTGTTTCCAAAAAGCCGCCACTCGTTATCAACTTCTTGAATGTGGTTTTCGTTAACTAAATTCGGAAAATATTTTGCCAAAGGAATGATAGCAGCTGGCTTTTTGGTAATGATTTTTTCAGGATCAATTAAATTCACATTAATTAACACCTCATTATTAAAATCAAATCTCTTTCGTATCTGGTCCGCGCCTTCCATAAAAAAATCTAAACACCTTCTTTCCAAGATTAAATCAGACTCCCTATCTAAATTTATTAAACATATCTTAGCACCTAAATATAGATTTTCTATTTGAACAAAATTCACAGGATCTTTATAATTAATGGAATCTAATGGCTGTGTTTCACTTTTAATGAAATATTCTAAAAAAGTATTGTACGTCAAGCTAGCATTACTATACAACTTAAGCATCTTTGGCTCTTCAGACTGCATTCCTTTGTTTAGATTATTGAAAAAAGGTAAAAGAAACTGTAAAAATAGTAAAAATGGTTTTGTTAATGGATCCTGTAAATCATTGAAAATATTTAGAGCAGCTAAAACTTCCTCACTTCAGTAAAAAATAAAATGAATGCCTTATATTGTTCCAAGATTCTGTTAACAGCAGATTCTAAGGACAGCCACCTTGTTTGAGCTGGATGTAAAATCTTATGAATAGGGGTTTCAGTAAAAGTTTTAAATTCTTTTAGTGTGCCGACGCGTTTCGGACTATTTGAAACAAAATTATAAATGCATTAGAGGCACACAGATTAAAACTGTGACATATACATTTGAGTGTAAACAAACTTGGTATTTCTATTTGTAATGTGGATGTAACCGAATTGTACTGACCAACCTTTACGTTAGCTCCATCGGAAGCGAAATTAATTAAATTCTCACTCCATGGAATTCCATTACGATCGAAAAATTTAACTATTTTTCCATAAAGATCATCTGCTGTAGCTCCTTCGGCAGGTAAAAGGGCAAGAAGTGAGCCAATAATTCTAAAAAAAAGTTCTTATTAGAAATGTACTCAGTATAAATATTTTATTTTATTTTATTTATTCATGGGTCGAGATCTAGACACAAACGGAAATGTCAGGCATCTCTATGCGCATCAACTACTAATGGTTATTAGCACTACCCGTCACTAGAATTTTGAACTCCTAAAGGAATTCCACCTTTAGTACGAGATCGTTAACGTCTCAATCACCATATTGCCACGGGACCTACAGTTTTACTTCTTATCCGAGAATCAGGAGTGCTTTGGTTTTTCTCAGTTTTAGAAAAACGGCTATCTCGGCCAGGTTTGAACCCGCGCCGCCTGGGTGAAAGGCAAGCACTCTAACCATTCCACCACCGAGGCAGCGGGTATAAATATAATTTATAATTTAATATATCAACATATTTAATTTAAAAATTCTTATATTTTTCTTATCTCACCTGTTGCTATGGCGGTGTCTACATATTAAACATAAATGCTTTCTGCAGCCCCTATCAGTGGATTCATCTACTATCAATGAAACTTTCGTGTTGCTCAGTATTTACACAAGGCAATTAATTGTTTCTTTCCAATGGCATTTTTAACAATCGCACAACATTTAGTTCTTCCACATTTAATCTTCTTGGCTACCTCTGAATCAGGGCGTATTTTAGGGAGAAGCTGTACCAAATGCTCCATTAAGTTATAGGATAAATTATGTTCAGATACGAATGCCGCTAAGTGCATTTCAGATGTTTTGGTCGTGTCCTCTTAAACTACTAAATTTTTTAATCGATGATAATGTCTGTTGGCCTTTCATAGATTTCAACCTTTTTCTGTGACTTTCCGAGTTACTATGTCGAATCAAGGCTGGTTTTCCCGTTGTCTTTATCCATTTGTTTTTGTCACATGCTTTACAGTAAACGCTATTTTCTTCCTCGTTAGTCTTGTTACGAATAATCCAATTTTTAAGCGTAGTTTCACTTAGCCACTCTAATTTAAATTTCTGTGAGTTTTTATTTTTTCCTCCTTGACGGTCCGGGTCCCTCATTTCCTAAATCGGGATCATCATATTCATTATCAGAATTTTTATTGTCCTTTGCACTAAAAACTAATACAAAATTCGTGGTTTTAATAAAAGATAATTAATAGATTTATACTCATTTTGTATTATCAATCGTTAATGCACCCATGAGACTTGAAATAAATCTAAATAGATACTAGATACACTACCACAAATCACAATCACAATTCACAATCACATAAAATAAAATATAAACTGATATAGGTCATATTCCCCGATTTCGCTTTACGATAGTTATATCATATAACTATCGTAAAATTTCTAAAGGGAAATCGGGGAATTACCAGCCATTACTGCGAACTGTAGGCTGCAGGAAAACAATGCGACTCTGAAAAATTGTGGATTAAGCGCTTTACTAATTTATGGCTAGATGGCGATGGTGTTCGAAAAAGAATGGAAGATTTTGTTCACCTTTCTGGCGTTCTGTGCTTTGGGTATACTTTTTTTTGGATTTCCGCTTCCGCCTTGCTCTTGTTTTATTATATTTTATTCGATAATTTAGAAGTTGGGTTATTTTTTATTTTTCAGTAAATTTGAGAATGAAATCAGTAGACTGAAGGTAAAATCAGTAGATCCACTGATTTTTCAATAGGTGTGACGTCACTGTAATCAACAGAGGTGATGTTTGGTTATGAATAGATGCAGCGCCATCCCCGCCAATCACGGTAAGCTTATGTTGTAGGCAAGACAGAGCGCAATGTATCTCACAGGTCACGTGCGCCTACCGGAATGTTAACACAAAATAGCTAAACACACACTGATTTGAGCAATTTATATACCGAACTCTTATTCTGTGAAAATTTTATTTAATTGTATAAAATTCAAGTTGGTTCCCACCTGAAAAAACCAGGTTTACATTGATATGTTGGAGTTCATCATCATAGAATTTACTTTTAAGATCATTTTTAAGTACACCTCTTTAGAGAAAGCAACTTTCGGATTTGTGTTTTAATCAACATTAATCGACGTTTTTACTTTTGTTTGAAATATTAGTGATAATTGCTTATGACTTTAAAAATTTTCTAAATGGAAGTGCCCAAATCTCTAGCTCTGTTGATAAAAAAGTTACACCTGCAATACACGGTATAACTGTGAGAAGCTTGTAATAAATGATAAAATACAAACACACATTTTTTTAAGAATATAGTTAACAATTGTAAGTGTAACGAACCACAGGAAAAACGTAACATCATAATACGAGGACCCGTAATGTAACTACGAATTTTAAAAAATTTAAATCAAAGTGGAGTCCAACTTAACACAAACATACGTAACGGTTTTCTTCTGTGAGTAGGTGCTAAATAAAACCGTTCACCACACGCTCATTACTTGTGTACCAGTTTTTCAGACTTGTTACGTGAATAAGGTATTAATCAACTGCAACATTTTCAGGTGTGTTGACCTAGTATGGAGATAAAAGTAAGTATAACAATATAATTATTGCAGAACTAGTATCTTGAGGTTATGACAAATGGCTTTGTCTTATTTAAGCGTGAGAGATACATAGTGAAGCCATTTTCTTAATAGTCGTGGAAATAATCAGTAGAATTTAGTAGTTAGTTAATATTAAATGCGTAGATAATGTTGATTAGTAGACGTTTTAAACATTTATATTCATAAATACAGTTTGATTCAAATAAAGTTGGGTAGGACTTAAAATTACACGAACTAAGATTTAGGCAACGTAAGTCTTCATTAAATCAGCAAAAATTCAGTTAATATTTTTTTCGGCAGATGGCTCTATATAAATATCCATAAAATGTCAAAGAAAGTTGAAAATTATTGAATGCTTTTTAAATTTTAAATTAGAAAAATTATCTATTATATCCACTTATTTTGTTGATAGAGTTAAAAATACTTTGCTGCGACAGCGAATTGTTATAATTTACGACATGGTTTGATTATAATTACATACCATCATAATACATAACCTAAACATTTGTAAAATTGGTAAAAGTTGCAATTAGTTTGTTATTCTCAAGATTTATCACAACCCTTCTAGAAGCATAATTATTGCTTTGTGATCGACATAATTCCTGTAAATACTTTGCGATAACATAAATATCGATGCATTTGTGATTATTTCATTCTTGTAGAAGAAAGTGTGTACAGTGTAATGGAATTCGAAGTTCAAAGAAAATTATAGATGTTTAATATTTTAATTTAGCACATAGTTTAAATAGATTTCATATCTCCAAGTTAAATGAAAAGCAATTTTCATCGATCCGTAGGGTAAGTCTGGGACAGATGGACCACTGGTATAGACGTACCAGTCGAATATTTCGCTACTCTGCCACAGCAGCACTGCAGTCGGTATGTGGAGTTGTCGTTGAGTAGACAGACCCACGCTTAGTTTTGCTTGTGAGTTTCATGTGTATTTTAGAACAAAACTTCGTTTGTTTATTTTCGTGAGTTGAAAAATATTTTTTACTAGACTTATTTGTTATGTGGTTAAGGTAGTTTAAGTGATTCGACGTAAGGTCAATGCTATAACTTAAGTGTATACTTGGGTACGATCTTAACCTAAAATGACGTGCAGTAGCGTTGTTTGTCTGAACGGGGAGCTAGTCCATCTATCCCCTAGAATCGGGATAGATGGACTAGTGAAATTTGGGATAGGTGGACCGCTTAAAAAACCTGGGATAGTCGGATCGTATCTGGTATTAAACCTTGACTTTCTGCATAAATGAAATAATACTGATGAAAAAATGATATGTATGAAATGTGAAGATGAATCCTGATAATTCGTTGAGTTGATCGGCCTATTTCCATAGTGTTTGCTTTTTGAGCCCAACGTTTCGGAAGCGGACTCTGCTTCCGCCATCAGGCTTAGTCCTGAAAAGGACTGTTTTCGCACTTGAATCGAATTCATATGTTATATATAATACCTTTCACTTACTAGTCTTACACCTTTACCGCTGAGTCACTGAGTAATCTAATATATATTTTTAGAACATGTATATATATATATATATATATATATATATATATATATATATATATATATATATATATATATATAGTCGGATTCATTTACGTGTCCAAGCATATAGATATTTTATCATAGAAGATAGAAAAAAGTTTAAGAAGCAAACATACTCTACATTCAATTATTAATAATGCTACATATTCAGAAAAACAAATTACATAAAAACAAAAGAGCATCGTAAGACAAATGATTTTTTTTTAAATGGAACGAGCTTTAAATTCTCTTTACAATGGTACCAAATAAGTTATTATTATTTTGGAAATTATAGTCGCAATATTTTTTTAAAGTTTGTTTTCTGTATTCCTATAAATACAAAAAAAAACAACAAAATTGGAACAGTAGCCTTGGGAAACAAATGAAAAACAATTGTCAATATTAGAGCATTGTTTGTGACAGTTAAGTTATTGTTCAGTGCTCGTAATGTTACCTGTCATAATGCAAGCAAATAATAATTACACAAACGATGAAAAAATTGATATGTTAAGATTTATTATGCGGTGCAATGATAATACGCTGGAGGCGAGTTGTAACATCCAAAAATTCATTTATGCATAACTCTGTTAATTACTATACAATTATCTATTTTAACTTCTTGTCGATTTGTACTAAATGCACAATTCATACACTCAGTGTGGAAAAACATTGCAGTAATTTACATGTCTTCAGTTGTGTAATTTAACAAAAATCCGGTTAATGTTAATAATTTTTACCAAAAGTAAATAGGTATGACATCTGTCGGCGTCTAGCCAAACTCTGTACTATGCCATGGTTGTAAACACCAATACTTTAGGTTAGTTTACGAAATTCTCGTAAGAGGGCGATGTTTAATGTATCAAATAGCCAATGGGAAAATCGTTTATTGAATATACATCTAATAGATCACAAATTCGATTGTGATAAGAATTTTTTTTCACTTTCTTCTCCGCCATATTGCAGACGCTACGAAAATTCTGTGATTTCTTTTACACTTTCTCTAATAAACGGAATTGTTTGGGATACTAGTAAAAGATTTCAAAACAATAGGAATTCCTACCAAATTTTCTATTCCTATTAATCGCAAGCTTTGCGGATTTTAAACAAAATTTAATCGTATCCAATAAGGGGTAAGAATAACAGTTTTTCTCATTTGGTCCTAATTTAAAATCTTCCTTCTTAGGGAACGGAACCCATACAATCTACTAGTATAAAGCTTTAGATTCGAACCTAGCAGGCTCGTTTTCACATTTAACGCACGCCTTACAACTTAGTGGTAAGCTCGTAAACCTCTCTTATCTTAGTGCCCACCTACCCTTCCTTTTCTAGCGATTATCAATCAATTTGGGGAGGTAGAAGGAAAAATTATTCTTCTTACGAACCTGCTATCCTTCATGCGTAACATTACGGTAACTTAAATGGGAAGTTGAACTGGCTACTCTAGAACAAACCATTGGACATATCATACCGGGAGTGCGGCACCTACTTTGGTTGCGATCCCATCCTTAGAGTAAGAACTCTCGCCATCCAATAAGGTCAGAGGGTTTATCTGCATTATTTTGTTTACTACTTCCATTATTTTAAATAACAAAGTCGGTATCGACTTCCGGTATAACAGGAAGTTATATATATATATATATATATATATATATATATATATATATATATATATATATAGTGAAGACAATGACAAGAAATCGCCTAAAAGTTCTAATTTAGTTAAGTGTAATGGGTTGGTAATACTAAGTTTTAGTTTTACGAAGTATGTTGTACGAATAAGTTTTAGTTTTTATGTTGGAAATAAAGAAGTATGTAGTTTTGTTATACGATTCACTTTTATCTAATACAAAAGCTGTGCAAAGTGCTAATAAAACCAAAAGGGATACTTGAGAAAAATATGGGCCCAGAGTGGTGGATGATGCAGATAATTGAGAATTAATGTTATTTTTGAGGTTATATATATATATATATATATATATATATATATATATATATATATATATATATATATATATATATATATATAAAACGTGCGGCATGCAACAAGAGGTGAAAAGGCAATGTAACATTAGAAAGTTTAACCGGAGATAATTATTTAAATTGGAAATTCGGATGCAGATGATATTGGGACAAAATGACGTTATGGTATGTATCGAAGTGCACACCGATTTGGGAGAATCGATTGCGGAAGAAAAAAGATTTATGAAAAAAGGTAGCAAGGCCAAATCACTGATTGTACGATGTGTGTCAGATGCACAATTGAAGAGTCTGAGGGATAAGTATACAACGTATGATATGTGGAAAACACTTGAAGAAAATTTTCAAAAAAAAAAGGTTTGCCAGGTCAGCTATTCTTAAAGAGGAAAATATTATCGAAAGGAAGGTGAATCATTACTAAAGTTCATTATAGAACTTGAAGAAGTTTTACGACAACTGAAAGCCACAGGTGTAGAAGTTAATGATAATGAAAAACACTTAATTTGTAATGTACTAATAACACTCCGCAAATCTTACGGAATGGTGGTAACAGTTATTGAAAATATAAAACCTGACTCTATAACTTACGATGACGTTAAAAGACGGTTATGGAATAAGGAAGAAAAGCGAAAAGTTGGATCAAGCGATAATGGAACAGTAATTAACCAAACAGCGTTTAATACCGTGCAAGGATGCTACAGATGTGAAAGGCATGGACACTTCAAGAGGAAGTGTAGAGCTGGGCTTAGAAATATAAAATATGGAAATACTTTCTACGGAGGATCGGGAAACTCAAGAGGTGGAAGTTACAGTGGAAGACATGAAAATAACCCAGTACCTTATGGAAATAATGGTGCGAAGAGACGCAAGTATTTTCAGCACCGAGGTAACTATAGAGGTGCAAGAGGCCAAAATTGAGATGGCAATATAAGTAAAAACACAAGTAATCTTACGGAAACGAGGGACGATCAAGTAAGTGAAAAGAACAATGTATGTTATATTGGTGAAACAAATGATGGAATGAAACGAACAGTGATGCAAGCTCAATACAGTTTTTATGCACTCTGTTTGCACCGATCATCTAATAAATAACAAAAACGTTTTTTTCTGAAATCATTATGTTGGATAATGCTACAAAAATAGTTATTGCAAAGAACGATAAATATATATTAGCTACCGGGGGAGGTAATTAGCTGGTTGGGAAGTCAGAATGTAAACTGTACAAAAAAAAATGCACTGTACGTCCCTAAATTAAGGAAAAACTTATTATCTGTGAAGCGCATGAAGATGGCAGGCATTGACATTATATTTAGTGACAGTAAAGTTAGCTTTGTAAAAGACAGTAAAAGTATAGGGGTAGGAAGTAAGAATAGTTTATGTGAAATAACTATATATATATATATATATATATATATATATATATATATATATATACACAGTATGACCCATTTCAATTGGAAGCACCCCTGTATGCGCATTTTTCAACCGATTTCGAAAATTGTTTTTATTACATTAAGTACAAAAAGCGTATTCTTGCACAAGCCTGCCGTGTTCTATCACGAAGTTCTGGTCTATTCCTTAGTCTAGTCTTGTACACTTTTTGAGTCAAAATACCCATAGAAAGAAATCTAATATCGTTAGATCAGGCGATCGAGGGGGCCACTCAATCAACTCACTGTCTCGACCAATCCAACCATTTGGAAAATTTTCGTTCAGCCACTGCCCAACAATCCTAGAATAATGTACCTCTCTAGTCTTTATTTCAAAGGTAATTTGCCGTTAAGTTCTCTATTAGCCAAAATCATTTCAACGAAATTTTGTACGAAACGGGGTTAATATCGAGTAGCGCAGTCAGATTGAACAAAATCTGTTAATTATTTAGGGTTTTGGCACTAAAAAATAGTAAAGGTAGTTATTTAAAAAGCTCACACAATTTTTAAGCTGTGTCATAATTGGCTAACGTACAATATCCCCAGTACATTTCTATTTGAGTCCTTATAAAACACGAGATCCAGGAGATGCTCCCCAGTTTATTAATAAATCAAATTAAACAATACTATTCTACCATAGTTCCAATAGTTATAACTTTAGAACGGAAGTTACTGACTTCGGATTTTTACTGAACAACTACGGTGATGTACTACTTCGTATTTGCCGTGTTGCCAGTTTTCTAATTTGTCTGCAATCTACTTAAAAAATTGATTTAGATACCTGGTTTCAAAAATTAATGTTGTTGTAACCTTATTGCTAATGAATATTTTTTATGGAATTTGGAGTGTCTATTAGTAACAGTTGTAAATCCTCTGGTGAAGTCAAGTTTGAAAAAAAAAATTCCTAATAAACTTTTGCTTTTTTTGACAAGGAAACAAATCATAGAGTGCATTGGAAATGAAAATTAAATTATGAAAATTTGTGCAAAATATGTGTTTTGACGCTTAGCATAATAAAAAAAATTTTCGGGATCGGTTGAAAAATGCGCATTTTACAAGGGTGCTTCCAATTGAAATAGGGCATACTATATATATATATATATATATATATATATATATATATATATATATATATATATATATAATATGATTGTACAGGTATCAAAACGTGTAAATCCGAAAATGTTATGGGGCTTTATAATGTCCGTTTATACCTCCACTATATACAAAATAGGTCTGCGGACGCCGCTTCTGAGGTCGCTGTTACATACAAACTCTCGATCTTCACGAAAGGTACGTTGTGTGGCCCAGCATGCGGCAACGTTGGTATCACGTTTTAATTGAAAAGCATGCGCGAAGTTTTCTTTTTGACAACGCATTTTTAAAACATTGGCAATGTTTACGTCAGGTACAGGTAAGTATGTGCATATTTTGAATATGATGCATATCGCATAATAAATGATTAAGTTACTGTTATCAAAAAATGTATGTAGAAGTTTTACGTACTTTATATAAATTGTAAACGAAGGCTTTATCTACAACTCAGTGCCTTCCAGAATAAAATGAACAATGTTTCATTATAAATTCTTCACCTTCTTTTTTTTGTGAAATTTGAAAAATTAAAAGATAAACATAAGTCTGCTATTAATATAACAGTTTGGATAACGTATGAAACCTACTATAGAATACAATTCTAGTAAAGAATAACTACATCATTAAAAAATTAAATATTGTTAAACTGTCTTGAAGAAGACAAATCAGAACACCCTCTAACGGTCGAAGGCTAACAATGAAAAATGTCAACCAGAAAACAAATTTAACAAAATTTAATCAAAATATGATGTAAGTGTATATTTGTGAAAAACTTCAATTTGAAATTGATAGAAGCATTAACAAATAGAAACTTGACATCGATTAAAACAATCCAGTTAAACAGCGACGTCTGAAGCGGCGTCCGCAGAACTATTTTGTATATAGTGGAGGTATAAACGGACATTATGAAGCCCGATAACATTTTCGGATTTACACGTTTTGATACCTGTACAATCATATTATATATATATATATATATATATATATATATATATATATATATATATATATATATATATATATATATATATATAAATCATAAAGTGCCTTGGAAATGAAAATTAAAATATGAAAATTTGTTGCAGAATACGCTTTTAAACACTTATTATAAATAAAACAATTTTCGAGATCGGTTGAAAAATGCGCATTTTACAGGGGTGCTTTCAATTTAAATCGGCCTATTTCCACAGTTTTTGCTTTTTGAGCGCGACATTTCGGAAGTGGACTCTGCTTCCGTCATCAGGCTTAGTCCTGAGAAGGACTGTCTTCGCACTTGAGTCGAATTCATATGTTATATGTAATTTTTTGCCAAGCACTTGACTACTCTCAAATTCGAACTTGGTACCTTTCACTTACTAGTCTGACACCTTTACCGCTGAGCCAGTGAATAATCTAATATATAGATGTATTGCGCTTAAGCTCTACGCGCATTATTGGAATCCATATGGGTTTCATTTCTGCACTTGCTTGGTTTATTGGATTTTTTGCTAGTGCGATGTATGTGACTTCTTTGAGTTTCCGAAGTATCATCACACCCTTATCAGGAAAAACCGAGTCTATGGTCAAGAATACGCAGCACTTCGTTCCTCTGAGACCTCGAGAAATTCACCTTGTCACCTATTAGCACACTATCTGCTAGGTATCATCACATCCTTATATTTATATGTATTGGGAAAATACGAGTCTATGGTTAAGAATACGCAGCACTTCATCCTCTGAGACCTATTGTGAGCTCGATGAATTCACCTTGTCGCCCATTAGCACACTATTTGCTAGGTATCGTCACACTCTTATCAGGAAAAGCAGAGTCTATGGTCAAGAATTCGCAGCACTTCGTCCTTTGAGACCAATTGTGAGCTCGAGAAATTCACCTTGTCACCCATTAGCACACTATCTGCTAGGTATCATCACACCCTTATCGGGAAAAACGGAGTCTATGGTCAAGAATACGCAGCACTTCGTGGAAACCATTGGAAACTTCCAACCAAACCAGGAAGAAATATTGGTAAGGTTTGACATGTGCCTACCGATAAGGCACTAACTATCATATGGAACAAGCTGGAAAAGGATGAAACGTTAAACGAACGCACGCAACTCTCGAAAACACAATAATGGAACTTTTGACAATATGCATTAGAACTATATATTTCCAGGTAGAAGACAAATTCTGCCAACAAGAGTTTGGGATGGCGATGGGTTCCCCACTATCACCCATAGTGAGCACTATATATATGAAAGACTAAAGACCAAGCGATATCCGCATTCACAGAGAAACCAATGAT
The DNA here is from genome assembly GCA_036346205.1 of Vesta saturnalis. Lineage (NCBI taxonomy): Eukaryota > Metazoa > Arthropoda > Insecta > Coleoptera > Lampyridae > Vesta > Vesta saturnalis. Next base: position 541,473 of record JARFJB010002261.1, on the reverse strand, counting down.
GTGGCTTAGATACGTGCACGATACTTTCGTAGTTTGTCAACACGGCGAGCATAAGCTAGATCGAAATAGCCGTGCATCCTCCATAAAATTCACAATGGAATTGGAGTAGGAACAAAAGCTGCCATTCCTGAATATACTTGTACACAGGAATGACAACACTTTCACGACAAGTGTATACAGGAAACCTACCCGCACGGGGAGCAAAATTCTTGTACGTTAGAGCAAAAACAATATGCTCAAAACAAGAGGATCTGAACAAATAAAAATAAAATATCGCTAGAACACTCAAATAAAGCGGCTACCGCGATCTAACACCTAACCTAAACAGGGGAAGGATAACCGAAAAAGAAGAACCTAAATATACAGCTATAATACCATATACACAAGGTACCTCAGACAAAATAAGAAGAATAGCCAGCAAATACAAGATACGTACTGCCTTTAAATCGACCAGAACGCTCAGGGGAATACTAACCAAAACCAAACCATACAATGAAGATCAAGAATTGTGTATATAACCTACCATGCGAATGCGGCAGGGTATACATAGGAGAGACCAGTAGACCACTCAAATTGAGAACGCAGGAACATAAGAACAACGCCCGCAAGGGCGAAACAGAAAGATCAAGAATCGCCGAACATGTCTGGAACGAAGACCACCGCATCCAATGGGATAACATACAGATATTGGCAAAGGATGAAAAAAATATATATATATATATATATATATATATATATATATATATATATATATATATATATATATATATATATATATATATATATATATATATATATATATATATATTGGATTACTCAGTAGCTCAGCAGTAAAGGTGTCAGACTAGTAAGACTAGTAAGTAAATTATATATAACATATGAATTCAACTCAAATGCGAAAACAGTCCTTCTCAGGACTAAGCCTGATGACGGAAGCAGAGTCCGTTTCCGAAACGTCGCGCTCAAAAAGCAAAAACTGTGGAAATAGGCCGATCAGCTCCACTAATATATATATATATATATATATATATATATATATATATATATATATATGAAACTTATGAAAGCTTAATTAGTTGAGAGTAACCTAAGGTCTCCTTAATCGTCGTTATTCCTTAGAATTTGTTTTGATCTATAAGTTTGATTAAAAATATCTTATCTACTACATGATTTTTGTCAAACATACGTGGGTCTTTTCCTACATATATTTGCTGACAATTAATTTTATAAATTCTGGACCTACCCTGCTTATCCACTTCCGTTGGATTGCCTAAAAGACTTTGCAAACTATTATCTGAAGGAGTAACTATTTTCAAATTAACTTTGGAAAAGATTTTACATGGATCCTTTGTGTAAGCAGGATAGTTTGGTTATTTTACATGCTTTGTTTCTATTTGTTCTCTAACGTTACCTAACGTAGTTACATTCTTAACCCTCATCCTATGTTTTTGTTTCCTAACTATATTCGTAACCACTTCGTCTGAAAACCCATTGTATGCAGCAATTTCTTTACTAGCGCGCAATTCCTTATTATAATTTGAAACTCAAAAAGGAAAATGAAGCAATCCGTTCGTAAGGAAACTAGCACCACTTCAGATAATAGTTTGCAAACTCTTTTAGGCAATCCAAAAGTTCAAGTGGTTAAACAGAGTAGGTCGGGAATTTATAAAATTATAAAAATTGTGAACAAATATATGTATAGCAAACTAAACAACCTATTAAAATTCGATATAAAGAACATTTAGCTCATGTAAAATACAAACGTTTCTATTCTATTCTAATAATGACGGTCAAAGATCTTTAGGTTACTCAAAACTCATTACACTTTCATAACTTTCACTTTCAATTTTACCAGATAGTCTTAATCGACCGCTGATGGTGATAGCTTAGTTATTGAAACGCGTTCTATGTTTTTACATTTTTGTGTGGTACGTAGATGCATTTTATTTATTACAGGTGCTCCCACAGACCCAGTGTTCCAGATTTTTCAAGAAACATTAAACATTGGGTGTCAGACATAAGACCATAAATACCAGGCAAATGCCGTACTTTTGTACCTTTTTACCGCCTATTTTGGATACGTTTATAAGTTATTTTTATTAGTACTAGAATGCTCGTGTTGTTTAGAGAAAAATCAATGGTTTTATCTGTTTTAGACGATTTGTTAATAGCGCACCTATCTAAACACATCACCATTATAATTTTGCTGCTTTAATCTACTCAAAAACTCTAAAAAGGATTAGACACTTTTAGAACACCTTGTATATTAGCATAGTAACTTATTTAAAGGATTTAGGGCAGACCGATATACTTATCTCTTTTTAGTCTTAAGTTTATTCTGACGGTTTGCTTGGTTTCAGTCAAAACGATCTCCCTATTATCAATTATCACTATCAACCTCGAAAGGGATTATATCCTCAGCCAATATCCGCTTTGTGCAACGAGATATTCGAGTAAGCACTACCTAAGATATATCCATATACTAATATACTATTAGTTACAGAAATATCATTACATATTTCTCGTAACAAGCAAAAGAGCAAAACTATGCTCCCAAAAAAATTACAAATCGGTAAATGTTTTAAAAATACTGGACGAAGTAATTCCAATGGCATATTTTGGTAATCGACTCCATAAGAAGCTGTTTTACAATATTGTAAAATTGATTTTAACTCAATCAGAACATGAGTGCATTTACGTTCAGCAATTAACCATAAATTATGATTTGCAGAAAATACCATGGCTTTCAGAGTTTAACAATTACAATTTAGTTAAAACGAGTAGACGTTATTTATACCAGGTAAGTTCTTTATCAAAAATAAATATATTAATTATTAACAATTACAGGCTCAAATATGGATGCTGGAAAAAATTGTGAAACCATTAATAGTGCACTTTTATGCTATAATAAGGAAAGGCGAAATGTATGAGTTGGAGTTAGTTCCAAAACCAATTTGGGCTTCTTTTCGACAAAAGGTATTATTTTTTGTATTATACGTTTACAACCACTTCTTATATTTCAGGTGATTAACCAGTTAGTGAAAAAACGCTACATTATTCCAAGCAATTCGTCAGCAACACCACGTGGTATGTTACAATTAAAGCCAAAAAACGGATACTGCGATTATGAAAATTTTAGGCCTATTATTAAAATCAAGGTCGCTGGGTAAGTATTATTGTTTATTGTACTTCGTGCAATGAATTATGTTTCAGGAATGTTAATCGACAACACGAAAAACATTTTACCAAACAAGTTGGTACTATTATACGTAACGTGGCCCAAAATTTATGTCCAACAAAGACGTTAAGATTTTTCCAGCATTGGAAAAGGTATCAAAATGAAATAAAAGGGCAAAATATATATGGAGTAAAGATTGACATTCAAGACGCATTTGGAAATATTAAAATAGGTAAATTATCTTTATTCATCCTTTTTAATCTTCATTAATATTTTCTAGACTTCCTTTGTTATGTATTACGAAAAATGGTGGAAAATGGAAAGGTAGATATACGATATATTGTTTGTACTTGTTTATCTACATCGGCCACTGTTAGTATTGATCTTTTTATTATAAAGAATGTTATTAAAAAAACGTATACGGGACATCAACACATTCCTCAGATCAAAACTTTTGTGCAAGGCTAATTCGGGGGCTGCTTAAATAGGGATTTCTTTATGCCATGATATTTCTAGAAATACGTATGTCTAACATTTCCCTTATCCGGGTGGCTGCCAGTTAATTGGTAGCGAAATAAATGAAATATAAACACATTTATTATAGACAAAACACTAACATCGCACAAATTGACGACCTTCTTTAAACAAAGATTAATGCAACGAACAAAATTTTACCGTTTAGTTTTGTATGAGCTGTTGATTCAGTAGCGTTGCTCCTTCAGCCACTATTGATGCCACCACAATAACAGATTGTCATATTAATTTTTCACAATTACGCACGATGAAATTTTAATTATTGTGTTCATTATTTGATAAAATTTTGTTAACAGACTAATTAGATTGATGTTGGTGAGAACGATACTTAGAGAAGCCATGATAATACGTTGAGTAACGTTTTTTTTATTATCCTAATCATTGTGAAGTTTTTTGAATTATTCAGTCTCAACGACGTCTTTCCCTATTAAATTTTTGTTGTCGTAATGTTTACTATGTATAGAGTTATCAATTTGATTATAAAAAGTTAAAATTAAAGCTTGTTTGGTTTATTGCGGTGAATCTGACTGAAGCTTTAGGGGATAATAAGGAATTATAGGATGATACCATGCGTTTTTGCTAAATTGGGTTTACTATTAATTTTTCATAAAACTTTACTTTTCAGCTTATTTAAATACACTTTTCTGATTAGTTGGGTAATTAAAGTATTTCAGAGACTATAGGAGTCGAGGGGTAAGAGATTTCTTTTGTAACCAGTTGATGTTAGTCTCTCGTACAATAAAGATGAAGTGTTACATTCTTACTAGTAGCGTAAAGTGAAGATAGACACGGCTTCCGCTTTTGTCGAACGTAGTGTTGGGGTCTCAATATGTTTTTATGTAGCATGTCCTATAACTAAACTTAATAGATTTTGACTTATGGAGCTCTAAAGTTTAACCTACTTTGACACTGATCTGAATTTTTCAAAAAAAAAGGAAGGACGCTACGACCAAGGTAAATGGTGAAATTTGTATTTCAATTAAAGCCCTCTAGGATGGCAGAATAAAAAAAATTAACCATTTTAAAAAATCGATCTTTTCGATATGACGATTTTAAAATTTTCATCGATTTTTGTGTGAAAACGGTATATAAAACCATAAGACTTTCACTACCCAGTCTTTTTATCCTTTTTTATCCTCTATCCATTTACATCCTCATTTTTTATTTGCAAGCAACGGATATTATTTTTTTGTTATACCTATTGAGTCCATTAAATTAATAAGATACTTAAGTCTTTGAGTATTATTAGAATAATCGAATCATATTATCCATGCCACAGTTTTGGCAGCTAACTTATTTATTATCTGTGAATTTGAGTAGATATGTATATTATTTATAATTAATTACGACATTCAGGATGTCAACTACTGGACGGAATAGGGGGGCTGTCTAGCTGTTTCAAAGGGTTGATACCGGTTAGTAGTGCCTCGGACCTCACCCAAAGATATGCCACGGTCCAGATTGTCTTTGGACCAATACTGGACTCCTATATGGCTTTCAAACGGAATACCCCTGATTTCCGATTGGAAGTTAACTTCAGGGTTTGAACGGAAGTTGAATATGCTGCTAACACAAAATTATTTCGCACTCAATTTTCACTACAAGCATGAATTTAAATTACTTATAGTTTTTAAGCAAGTATCTACTAAAATATATCAAGACACTCTTTGTTTCATAATGTATACATGATTACAGTACGTTTAGGTGCAATGTACAAACGCTGGCGGGACTTTTTGGTAGCCTGTTAATATAACCTCTGCCACATTAGTGGCGGGATATTTAGAAACTCCAACTCTCTCTGTATTCAAGCGGCAACGTCGTAATCTGTCTTAAGGAAAATCAATTTTTCAATTATATCAATACGCTAAAATTATTCCTCATCTTACAACGGGGCAATTGTTCTAAAAAATTAGCACTTCATAAATAAATAAATAATTGTTTACATAACGGCTTTAGCACTAATTAAGGATAATTTTCTCAACCAAGGATTCAAATCTACAGATGTTGATTGCCTATCTTTTCACATATGTTGTTAACATTTGAATATGTTTAGAGTTGTATGTTACGTAATCGCGGGTAATATTAACAGACAAATATTAGCTGTGCTACGTTGAAAATGAATTATAGTACGTTATAAAAGTTATTCAAAATTTTTATTAGATCGTTTAATATTGAAAGTCACTTTTGTTGTATTGGCAATATACGTTGACCACAATGATGATCAAAATTATGACATTTATAAGTAACGGTATCCATGGACAGCTAGAAAATATATCAATGTTATCTTTGAGGTTGAAATGTTCTTTTTTAAATAAAATTTACTCACTAAGGTCTGTCTGTCTGTCTGTCTATCTGTATGTCAGTATGTCAGTCTGTCAGTCTGTCAGTGTGTCAGTCTGTCAGTCTGTCAGTCTGTCAGTCTGTCAGTCTGTCAGTCTGTCAGTCTGTCAGTCTGTCAGTCTGTCAGTCTGTCAGTCTGCCGGTCTGTCGGTCTGTCGGTCTGTCAGTCTGTCAGTATGTCAGTCTGTCAGCCTGTCAGCCTGTCAGTCTGTCAGTCTGTCAGTTCGTCAGTCTGTCAGTCTGTTTTTTTAAATAAAATTTACTTACTAAGGTCTGTCTGTCTGTGTGTCTATCTGTATGTCAGTATGTTAGTCTGTCAGTCTGTCAGTCTGTCAGTCTATCAGTCTGTCAGTCTGTCAGTCTGTCAGTCTGTCAGTCTGTCAGTCTGTCAGTCTGTCAGTCTGTCAGTCTGTCAGTCTGTCAGTCTGTCAGTCTGTCAGTCTGTCAGTCTGTCAGTCTGTCAGTCTGTCAGTCTGTGAGTCTGTCAGTCTGTCAGTCTGTCAGTATGTCAGTCTGTCAGTCTGTCAGTCTGTCAGTCTGTCAGTCTGTCAGTCTGTCAGTCTGTCAGTCTGTCAGTCCGTCAGTCCGTCAGTCCGTCAGTCCGTCAGTCCGTCAGTCCGTCAGTCCGTCAGTCCGTCAGTCTGTCAGTCTGTCAGTCTGTCAGTCTGTCAGTGTGTCAGTCTGTCAGTCTGTTAGTCTATCTATATGCCTGTTTGCCTGACTGCTGCCTGTCTGTCTGTCTGCCTACCTGGCTGCCAGCCTGCCATCCTGCCCGCATGTTTGTATGTCTCTTTGTCTATATGTCTGTCTATCTGCCTGTCTGTGTATCTGTCCGCCCGTCTGTCTGTCTGTCGGTCTATCGGTCTGTCGGCCTGTCGTAGTAAATGTAGTAAATAATTTTTTATTATTAATTATTGCGTAATTAAAAATCACAGAATTATAAACATTTAAAATAAATGCATATATATATATATATATATATATATATATATATATATATATATATATATATATATATATTTTCTACGCTGTAATAATAACAGTTAAAATATGACAAATAAGAAAATATTGTGTAATCTTACCGAAGTTGCACTATAACTGTGCAAATTTTCAATAAAGTTCTCGTCTTCAGTTAAAACAAAACTTTCTTCCATTTTAGTATAAAAACTACACAATCACTACAACCGTTACAAATTATTGTTTACAGTATAATGGCAAAAGGGAAAATTGATTCCACATTTATAAACAAAGCAAGTGGTCATTAATTATTTCTAATTCACGTTATGCTAATGGAGTAATTTGCAGTTTCAACATTAATTACGAATTAGTAATGGTATTATATTATATTATTTTATAATTGGATGTTGTTCATAGTGGAATGGCAGCCATATTATTGAGGTCTAATTATTCGTGAAATGCACTATATGTGTGTGTATGCCTGTGTCTGTGGTAGTGTGCGTGTGGAGTCTGGGGGGACGTGATGGTGTGTTTGTGCGTGTATTCGTGCGTGCGTGCTTGCCTGCGTGCTTGCGTGCGTGTGTGTGCGTGCGTGCGGGTGTGTGTGGGGGTGTTGGGGAGGTGGGGAGGGTGTGTGTGTATGTGTGTGTGTGTGTGTGTGTGTGTGTGTGTGTGTGTGTGTGTGTTCATGTTACTTAGGATATAATAATGATCTAGAAAAAATTAATATGCAATTATAAACCCGAGTAATATGTTATTTAGGGCGTAACGTGGTAGGCAGGATTCAGGATTTTTATGAACGCACGCGTAAACTCTCAGGATTCCTTTTCTTAAAGTTAAGGAAAGCAGGTGTGAGGATAAGTCATGTATGTATGCCGGAGATCGGTTATTTATAAGAGAAATTAGTGTGGAGTGTGAGGTATTGAGCGACTGAATTTTTGAACAATACTGCATTCAGTTGCAGTGGAAAGTGTGAAATAGGATGGGAATTTATTTACTAGGATAGAATTTAATGGTAAGGACTTTTAGGGTCATTACTATTTATTAGAATTACAATCTGACGTTATTTGTCATTTTGTGTGTATTTTAGAAGTTATTAAGCATGTAAATGTGCTTGGCCAATTTTAATAAATACATAATATACAAGAAGTTATTGAAGAAATCAACCATACGTTTACAAGATATTGAAACATCATTTGAAATCATCCTTATAATATGTGTGTGTGTGTGTGTGTGTGTGTGTGTGTGTCTGTGTCTGTGTCTGTGTCTGTATCTGTATCTGTATCTGTGTCTGTGTCTGTGTCTGTGTCTGTGTCTGTGTCTGTGTCTGTGTCTGTGTCTGTGTGTGTGTCTGTGTCTGTATCTGTGTCTGTGTCTGTGTCTGTGTCTGTGTCTGTGTCTGTGTCTGTGTCTGTGTCTGTGTCTGTGTCTGTGTCTGTGTCTGTGTCTGTGTCTGTGTGTGTGTGTGTGTGTGTGTGTGTGTGTGTGTGTGTGTGTGTGTGTGTGTGTGTGTGTGTGTGTGCGTGCGTGCGTGTGTGTTTGTGTGTGTGTGTGTGTGTATTTGTGTGTCTGTGTGTGTGTGTGTGTGTGTTTGTGTTAGAGTGTGAGTTAGTGTGTGTGTGTGTGTGTGTGTGTGTGTGTGTGTGTGTGTGTGTGTGTGTGTGTGTATGCTTGTGTGTGTGTGTGTGTGTCTGTTTGGAACTCTTAAGTTTCTTGATTCGTAGGCAATTAGGTATAAAATCTGGGTGTGTGTGTGTGTGTGTGTGTGTGTGTGTGTGTGTGTGTGTGTGTGTGTGTGTGTGTGTGTGTTGTGTGTGTGTGTGTGTGTGTGTGTGTGTGTGTGTGTGTGTGTGTGTGTGTGTGTGTGTGCGTATGTGTGTGTGTGTGCGTATGTGTTTGTCCGTGTGTGTGTATGTCCGTGCGTGTGCGTGTTTGCGTGTGTGTGTGTGTGTGTGTGTGTGTGTGTGTGTGTGTGTGTGTGTGTGTGTGTGTGTGTGTGTGTGTGTGTGTGTGTGTGTGTGTGTGTGTGTGTGTGTGTGTGTGTGTGTGTGTGTGTGTGTGTGTGTGTGTGTGTGTGTGTGTGTGTGTGTGTGTGTGTGTGTGTGTGTGTGTGTGTGTGTGTGTGTGTGTGTGTGTGTGTGTGTGTCTGTGTGTTTGTGTGTATGTGTGTGTGTGTGTGTGTGTGTGTGTGTGTGTGTTTGAGTATGTGTGAGTATGTATATCAATGTGTATGAGTATGTGTGTGTGTGTGTGTGTGTATGTGTGTGTGCGTATATGCTTGTGTGTGTGTGTGTGTGTGTGTTTAGAACTCTTAAGTTTCTTAATACGTAGGCAATTACGTATAAAATCTGTGTGTGTGTCGTGTGTGTGTGTGTGTGTGTGTGTGTGTGTGTGTGTGTGTGATGTGTGTGTTCGTGTGTGTGTATGTCCGTGCGTGTGCGTGTTTGAGTGTGTGTGTGATTTTGTGTGTGTGTGTGTATGTGGGTGTGTCAGTGTGTGTGCGTGTGTGTGTGTGTGTGTGTGTGTGTGTGTGTGTGTGTGTGTGTGTGTGTGTGTGTGTGTGTGTGTGTGTGTGTGGTGTGTCGTGGCGTGTGCGCGTGTGCGCGTGTGCGCGTGTGCGCGTGCGCGCGTGCGTGCGTGCGTGCGTGCGTGGTGGTGGTGGTTGTGGTTGTGGTTGTGGTTGTGGTTGTGGTCGCGGGTGCGGGTGCGGGTGCGCGTGCGGGTGCGGGCGCGGGCGCGTGCGCGCGCGCGTGCGCGCGCGCGTGGGCGCGCGTGCGCGTGCGCGTGTGGGTGCGTGCGCGCGTGCGTGCGTGCGTGCGTGCGTTCGTGCGTGCGTGCGTGAGTGCGTGCCTGCGTGCGTGCGTGTGTGTGTGTATGTGTGTGTGTGTGTGTGTGTGTGTATGTGCGCTTTTGGGGGGGGGGGGGGTAGGTTCGTAACCATGATAGCTCTAGACCATAACTTGTACGTACTTGAAACTTTGTATTTAAGTTTCGCTTCATTTCCCCTGGAACTGTTTAGATTTTGGAGAAATCCAGACGTGGTGAGAGAGGGTTTATTATGCTGATATATAGACATTAACATATCCATTAACTATGTTCTTTGCAGTTTTTCTATACGACGTGTTATTTCGCGACAGTATTATTAAAATAGAATTTAAGAGGTTTTGTCAATATCTGGATAACTTTATAGGAAAAAGTGTAGATATATTTTTTAAAGAAAATTTGATTTTAAATAACTTTTCTTTATAACGTTTCATACTATAAATCCAACCTTAAAAATTAATCAAATAGGATTCAAAATGCTTAAACTGTTTTATCGATGTCCTTGTAGAAACCGGTGGCTTTGGAATTGTTGTTTGTTATCATCTATATGTCTATTCTCCTCAATCTGATATGAAGGTTTAAACGTCTATTTTACATTCTTTATTAAAAAAGGTTACATAATCATTTTAAAAAAAATTATTCTTACTAATAGTTGTTTAACCATCAAGTGCATTAATAAAGGCGATTAACGATGAGACATTTTAACACGTTAAAACAGTCGAATCGTTAATCGCGTATTAATACGCGAGTTGGTTACAATATTTTTCAGAGGATCGCTTTCTTTAACTTTTCTGTTTTTCCAAAGTGAACATTTTATGTCGACCAGGCTGCCATCTCGTAATGAATGTACAGAATGGCTGAATTGTTTTTTTGTCTTACACCTTCCGTCACTGTGACGCAAGGCATTCCTTAGATATTTCACACAAATCAACACAGCGCCTTCTATTAACTTCATTTAAAATCGTTTATTAATAGACCCTATTTATGCATAGGTTTGGAGTTGCTTAATAAACGATTTTCTACAAAAATATTTAATTACTTTTAGTTTCCACTTTATAGATTGGAAGGTGTGTGTTGTTCCATACCAGGGATATTTTACAATCCTGCAATATGAAAATATGATTCTTTTATTTCTAATATAAAGAGGAATATAATAAGTATTAAAATATTTTAACCAGATGCTTAGCGTTTGATTAATAACACCACGTTTTTTGGTTAAATATTTACTTGTCGAAAAATAAAATGTTTATCAAAGTGTTTGTTAATAGAATTGTTACAACCATATTCAACACACATCATTATTTTGAAAGTAACACAATTATTTACAAAAAACCTAACCGTAAATTAAATACTCTGTTACACTAAATGACGACTTTAGTCGCCATTGCCGATTTGTCCTTAGCATAAAGGAAGAGGGGCGTATCTATGTTATGTCTCTATCATTGATTTCAGATATCGGTTTACATTCAAAGATATTTAACAGAGCACATACAAAATCAATACGTAATTTTAGGGAAAAATCAAAATGGTAAAATTTACAGTGTAAAATTTACGAAAACACTACCAGTGTATTTTACAGGGAGACCAAAGTTATGGAAATGGAATAGAGGACTATGCCAAGGTGATCAGTTTTCCAGTGCTCTTTGCCAATTATACATGTGCGTAATAATTATTGCATTAAATACTGTAAATTCAATTTTTGCAGGAGTTATTTAGATTCTATCCATTTGAAGAGTTTATACAAATCAACAAACTTTATTCATAGGACAGTTGATGATTATCTTTTCTGCTCACCAACCAAAAGTGATGTCTTGGAGTAAGTCATGTCCACTTTCTACATTTTATTTTTATCTACATTTAAGATTCACCACAATCATGAATTCTTTACACACCATTAATGAGGAAAAAACCCAATGCAACATAAAGGACAAACACACTCTCATTTACTACCACGGACAAATAGTCTCTTTAGAAACTGGTCAAATAAAAACGCTTTACTATTTTAAAAAAAGAAGCGAAATTCGTCACCGATTTAAGTTATGGAATTTCAAAAAATGCATTTATAACAAGCAACGCTCAAAGGCAATAGAAGGGTATAGATCCAAAAATTAATTTGCTTCAGTCTAAATTCTTGTTTTAGGTTTCTGACCACTGCCATAAGTTACAACAGGAGTAATTACTACTTTAAAAATATAGAGTTAAACACTATTTTAAACACAGAAGAAACTGTTTTGGAAAACTTTTTTAGGGCTATGGTGTACATTGCTTTTAAATTCGACGTTGCCATCATGGCTTTGAACAAAATAATTAAAGATTACGACTTAGTTATCAACATAATCAGAAAATTTATTTTTAAATACTCCACTAAAGCATTTCAAAAATTGGCTAATTATAAAGGTAATTTTCAAATTCTTCTGAATTAGTTAAATGCTTTGGTAATTTTCAGGTAGACATTATTCTGGAATTTTGGCTCTTCATCATTTGTTAAAAATCGGGTTTCAAGCCTTTATTTTAGTTTTTCAAAAACGATTTTTCTACAAACAAAAATTGGTGTTGGAAAATTTAATAAAGTCGAAAAACAAATTTAGTCTGAAACAGTTTGGCTGTTATAATTTTAGTAGATTCCAAAAAATTCCTGACTGTTTCAAAAACATAAGTAAGCGGAATTTTGTTTTTCATTTATGTGGTTTAATTTGTGTCGTTTAGGTATGCACAGACGACTACCGCATCGCACAATATTTTAGCACCGAATTAGGAAGTGTTGCTGTACCATAGGAATACCCTTATTTGATGTTTGTGCTATTTATTTTAAACTTTTGCTACTTTTTGTATTGTTTTTTGTATTAAAGGATTAAGTAGTTACGCGCTAACTCACTTATATTCCTATATATTCGTTTAGCCTCGTTTAAATATTTTCCCTCTCAGCCACCCCTTATTTACTTCTGTCAGACAAAAACTTACTATACACTGCAGGTTACTAAAAACAGCAGGTCAACGTCACTCAACTCTGTGTTTAGATCAGTGAATAACACTTTCAGTAGCTGAGTACTAAGAATTTATTCACATATTTCACAGTATACTCACAACCACGTTCTATATTTCAAAATAAAGTCGTCGTACACTTTCCAATAGAATATTGCGTTTGCGCTCTTTTTTGGTGATGGAAAACATTTAATTAATTCATTCACTAAAGTTTTCTTAATTTGTAACAGGGTGACCAACTAAGAATGCGAGGTACTGTATCTGGGAAGCTATCCATCATAGCGGCTTGCGCAAAAAAAAGTTATTACTAAAACGGCCAATACAAAAACCTGGAAAATATTTTCAAGTTTCTGAAATGGCCGCTAGGGGGCGTAACTGCAATCTTGAATCTAAAAAAGTGATGTTTCTGTGAATTCTGCTATATTAACCTAATAAAAAAATAACTGATCTTCAAAGTCGAGGATAATCTGAACTTTTTTTGTTTGGTACTTTTTGACGTATGTCTAAAAATAAAGTGGTGGGGGGTATTCAAAAGTTTTCTTAAATAACCCCCTGTATCTTCGAAACGGCTAAGCCAATTTTAACAAACTTGGGCGCGTTGAAATGGGCTATTCTTGATCTACAAATGTTATAATATTTGAAGTTTTGTTAGTTTCACATGTCGTCGCTAGAGGGCTTTGTTCGACATTCCGACAGAAACGGTTAATTTTCGCAAAAAAATTAAACGCATTGGTATGACTTTTTATCATGAACAAGTAACTAAATGATGGCTAAACAAGCTCGCGAAAACCGCATCTCGATATCTTGTTGCTAACCTAAAATATCGGCCGAAAAAAACTTTATACGAAAATCCCTTACCTTTTTTTTTAATATATTTTTCTGCAATTGTTTCTATTATGTAAGTTGTGGCCCTAAAAAGGACCGATTTAAAGGAGGAAGGTTTTTAATGCCTTCGTAAGTGCTCGAAATGCTGACCATAACGCTCTATGCATTGCTGAAGCCTCTCATGACTAGACAAAACTGCAGCTTCAGTTTCGGCTCTCGGTATGTTACGTATTGCGTTACGAATTCGGTTTTTCATATCTTCTCTAGTAGTAGGTTAAGTCCCAAACACGATGTCCTTTAAGCGCCCCTATAAATAAAAATCGAAGCAAGTTAAGTCTGACGATCGCGGAGGCCATGGAAACAAACTTCCTCTTACAATCCACCGCTGTTGAAATACTGCATTCATATGCTTTCGCACATTAATAGCAAAATGTGCTGGGCAACCATCCAACTGCAAAAACAATTTTTGCCTTGTTTCCAGAGGCACATCTTCCAACAACAACGGTAATTGATTGGCAAAAGTCAAGAAAGACATTGTCATTTAGGGGTTGCTCGAAAAAATGTCCCAATAATTCTACCTCCCAGTATGCCACACCATACATTTAAGCTCCAACGTCCTTGGCGCTGAACTTCATACAATGGGAATTTTCTGCAGACCAATAATGCATATTGTGCAGATTGACTCTCCCGTCACTACCGAAGGTGGCTTCATCGGTGCAAAGAATTTGAAATAAAAATTCTCTATTTTCGCGTATCATGTCTAACATCCAATGGCAATAGTCTAACCTTCGATAAAAATCTTCCTCTTTCAAGACCTGATGCAAAACGACATGATATGGGTGCATTCTTAAAGTAATTAAAAATGTTTAAACGAATACCTATATATTTTGATGGCCATTAGAACTTACCTATTTTGAAAATATTTTGAACCGTTGTCCGTGATATGCCCAACTCAGTGGGTAATGCTCTTGTGCTAACATGAGGATTTCCTTCAATATAGGCCAGTGCACGGTTAATATTTTCTTGTGTTCTTCCAATCCTTTGCCGTTGAAGTGTAAGCCGAAAACTACCATTGGCTCGTAAGCTCGCCATTAATCGGGGAAAAACTCTTATATCGCAAGGACGCCGATTTGGATATCAATCCGTGTAAATTCTTTTAGCTACTGCGACATTCTGAAGACATTCAAAATAAACCGCAAGCATATCAACAGCTTCATTATTCGTAAAACGCATTTTGAAAGCACAAAAATTGCTCAAAGTAACGCGAAAGTATTGACAATTTGAGGATTCTGTATGTTTTGTTTAGGTATCTGTTTCCATTGCCTGCTTCTATTAATTGTATTTTTCGTATATGTCCATATTGAATATGCATTTAAACAAACAAAAAATACGCCTTTCGTATAACTTTTAGCATTGCTTACTTGCCCGTAGTAATTTCAAAAAGGGTGATTTTATTCTAGTGAATAAACTTACAAACATTTAAAATCGCAATTTCTGGGTAACTTATTCAGAGCCGAAATTGAAGCTGCAGTTTTGTCTACCCATAAGAGACCTCAGCAATGCATAGAGTGATGGTCAGCATTTTGAGCATTTACGGGAGCATTAAAAACCTTCCTCCTTTAAATCGGTCCTTTTTAGGGCCACAACTTACATAATAGAAACAATTCCAGAAAAATATAGTTAAAAAAATAAAAATTTAAGGGATTTTGGTATAAAGCTTTCTTTGGCCGATATTTCAAGTTAGGAACAAGATATCGAGATGCGGTTTTCGCGAGTTTGTTTAGGCAT
Organism: Vesta saturnalis; assembly: GCA_036346205.1. NCBI lineage: Eukaryota > Metazoa > Arthropoda > Insecta > Coleoptera > Lampyridae > Vesta > Vesta saturnalis. The sequence goes on along the minus strand of JARFJB010002261.1, from coordinate 526,046 downwards.
CATTTAGCTACTTGTTCATGAAAAAAGTCATGCCAACGCGTTTAATTTTTTTGCGAAAATTGACCGTTTCTGTAGGAATGTCGAACAAATCCCTCTAGCGACGACATGTGAAACTAACAAAACTTCAATTATTTTGGCATTCGTAGCCCAAGAAAAGTTGTTTTCAACGCGCCCAAGTTTATTAAAATCGGACTAGCCGTTTCGAAGATACGGGGGGTGATTTAAGGAAACCTTTGAATACCCCCCACCACTTTATATTTATAGATACATCAAAAAGTACCAAACAAAAAAAGTTCAGATTATCCTCGAATTCAAATATCAGTTATTTTTTTTATTAGGTTAATATAGCAGAATTCACAGAAACATCACTTTTTTAGATTCAGGATTGCAGTTACGCCCCCCTAGCGGCCATTTCAGAAACTTGACTTGAATATTTTCCAGGTTGTATTGGCCGTTGTAGTAATAAGTTTTTTTGCGCAAGCCTCTACGATGGATAGTTTCCCAGATACAGTACCTCGCATTCTTAGTTGGCCACCCCTGTACAACTTGTTGGAGGCCACTTTATTTAAAAATCAAACAATTATTTTCGGTGTAGGCATGTGCAATTAGAAAAACTATCTTTACTTTTATTTGGTCCCTAACAGTTGCCTAAAATCTGTCCTTCAAAAAATCCCACCACTTTCCTCTTAATAAAAATGGATTCTTATAATAACAAAAAAAATAAAATTTATTAACTAAACATTTAAAACATTCTTGTTAAAATAAATGTTAAACTCAACTGCAATTTTTCTAATCTCTTTCTTCTTAATACGTAATCGATGAGTATACATTTCTCTGTGAAGTTCTGTAACGGCCTATCCTTAACGAGCACCAACACAAAAATTTAACCCGTTTGGAAATATTCTACTCAATCTAATGTTATTTACGGTATTTATCTTATTTCGGCATCAACTCCTGGGCGGTATGCGGATGACGGTTTCGCTGGTACAGGGGTTGAAGCGGGTTAAACGAATTTGGGCGCCACCCAAAGATAAACTAATGTCCAAGCGCTCTTTGGGTCCAATATTGAACGTGTACCGTTTTCAAACGGCTGCTCCAAGTGCTACAGTGGAGGAAAAATGCAGGATCTTATCTCATGGTAGAAGATCACCAATGATTTATGATGAATGAATGACTGTTGTTCAATAAATACGAGCTCTAAGTCAACAGCAGCGGTTAAAATTTAAATAGACGGTTATCAGTAGCAAAGTTTCTACGAGTATTGAAACAAATTAATTACTTTTAGATTTAATTTTAGAGCGAGTTTCTATTAGGTTAGATTCAATTCAATAATTTAAAGTACTCTTTTACCTCATACTCTTCAAATTTATGCAGCTTCGATCTGTGCAAACACAAGAGAACGAAAAGATAAAGACACGGTCGCGCGACCTGCCTATATAACGTCGGCACATCTTCGGTGGGGCCCACTTGGAAATTCCCATTGTTCCTATGGGGAAGCGGTAGCGTCAAAAGTTGTTTTAATTAAAATTAAATCAATTAATGATTTAAGGCCTTTTTCGATATTCAAGAATGAATTCATGAAATAACGGAGCGATTGATATAAAAATTTTACCAATTCCTACAAAAAATGTAATTATTCTATCTAACGGCTTAATTACTAATTATTAACACTTTTGCGATTTACAATTGAAAATTTCAGAAGTCAGTTACTGACTGGCACATGTGTTGGCGTTTGATTATGTAAAATATATAAAATTTTATACATAGATATACATAGATTACATTCCATTGCTATCTTACCGTTATTTAGTCAACATTATAGGCGTACTTAACTTTAATTTTTAATTTCGGAACTTTGCTTTTTCTATTACTACAAAATTAAATTTATTTCTAAACGGTAGTTGCAGATGGTATATTCGTATTTCTTTTAAATATAATGTTTCACGGTCCAACTTCCTTTATTTAAAAATGGAATTCTAAGAAATAAATGAATAAATTTACAAAAACGTTGTTAGTTATTAATTATTTTGTTAATTTGGGACTCTCATAATTATATTTATCGGGTTTCAAATTCTGTTTTTAGATAATTTGGTGTACTTACCTCTAACTAATGTTAATATAAAAAGTTTTGAATGTAACTCTCCGTGCAAAAGATGTATTCTAATACAAAATAAATTATTATTCGTCAAACATTCATTGCGGAACATAAAAAGAAAATTTGTATATACAGTTAACGGTGTAATTATTTATCTCTTTAAGTTTGCTTATCATGAAACATTTTATTTTGAATATACAAGCTTTAACATTATTTGCAGTTGTCATTTTTTACGCTTTACGGTGTAATTATTTATAATACTTCATTCGAATATCTTGTCAATATCGGTTTTTGTTATTAAATACGGAACGTTTACAGATTTTTTCAAACAGCGGTGGTAATTACTGAGTCTTCTACTAGCGGAGAAAAAGGAAAAAAAATAATCTTCACAATTAATTAAACTTTGAAAAGTGTACGGTAAACTCGAATATTCCAATAATTCCAAATATCGTATAAATTATCTAATGTATGCTAATGGTTCTCTAAACACCACTAGTGGAATAGTTTAGCGAAGTTTAAATAATCTCATTTTTTGGTATCAACAACACCTAAGAAACTGTTGGCGTCTTTTTTATTTTTGTACTACTCAAAAATGACATTTTTTATAAAGAGAGCGAATCCAATCGGACTTTCTCGAAAGTGACCGATCCCCGCAGAATGACCAACTGCATTAAACCGAAAAGTGGCGCCAAGTTTGAATTTTGAAGTTTTAAAGCTAAGGAAGATCAGTTACATTTATTAAAAAAAGCAAAACAAACAAATTCCATACGAAGCGTGCAGAATATGGACTGTGAAACGAATGTTATATAATTTCGACGTGTTTGTATTTTTTAGGAATTAAAAGAGATGCAACGATTAAAAAAATCGTGTATTAAGTATTGTATGTACAAATAAAGCGTAAGATAATATAATAAACGAAAATATATTGATTTGGTTCGGCGGCGTTACTTTGTAGAACAAATAAGGAATTACAACAAATAAAGGAAATAAAATGAACTTACGTTACTCTGCTTTCTTAGTCTTCCTTTGAAAAATGGTTGCTTGTGGCCTAACGAATCTTGCCAAATAATGGAGTGATAACGTTCTATAGTAATGAGTAGGATTTCTTGCGTAACCAATACTTCGATGAATTGTGAGTGTCGACCACACGCACATGTAATAACTAATTAACGGATTTTCAAAGTCGTTAACGTTGAACCCGTGACGACGAAATAAGATGCCTCCAAAGGTCAATAATCACCACGAAAGGTAATGGCTTCGAGACTTAATGTATATCAACGAAATTCTCAGTATTTAGCGTTCAACAACCAACTACGCAGTGTCTTCTTAAGCGGTTTCATCGCTCGCTTAGGCGTAGGTCCAATAACGTGATAACGGGTGTAACAAATAAAGGGCGTGTAATTCAAAATAAAAGGAGTAATTTAATAATGACGCAACAGTATTTATGAAAATACTAATTTACAAATCATATGTAAACGTCTAAACTGTAATATATGTTATATAAAAATATTTAACCGGAACGATAGTGATCGGCAGCTCCTTATCGGTGGGCGGCTTTGTTGTCTTTAAAAACTGCTATAAACAATCTCAGGTACCACCAATAGAAAACAGTATGAAAAACACCCAAGGATCGCTTTTTAGGCAGTCTTGCTAGAGGTTTCAGACACACGAACTTGAGCGGATACAGTCGAGAATATCTCCATTTGGTGCGGCCGATTCGTAAGAATGTTTTATAAAACTTTAAATCATATTATGTGTAATGTTTTACTTAGAACAATTTCAAACGAAAACATAGCTACCCTTGTCTCTGCTTCCTTAGATAGACTATATAGACTTGCTTCAGTATAAGTACTCATATTTTCTGCTACAGACGATAGCGCCTGTTTTTGTTTTAATTTCTGTAAATTACTTAGCGCTATTTAACGACATACACACAGTGAAATTAATACCTGTCGATTAAAAATTGACCGGTCGGTATAAAAAAATGCTAACGTTTACAATTACATGAGCCACACAGGCTTAATAAAGTATTTTATTTCACTCAACTTAAATTTTCAAAACATGGAAGTCAATGTCTAATTAAGTACTAACATGTGGCAGTTATTTTGTAAAAATTTCGTTAAAACCAACAATAGCATTCATATGACGGTAGTAGATGAAAATCTGGATTAAACATTTTTTACAATGTACTATAAGAATTAATATTAGAATGTGATGATGGAAAAAGTTACTTTTGTAACTAAATATTTTCTTTATGCAGATAATTGTATTAATTTTTTAATTATTGTGACTATATCTACTAATCCTTATCCATATATTAAGCGTTTGTTATTTTGAGACAAATCGTCACTATCACTTTTACTTTAAGTTCTAAACAGCCTTCATTACTTAACGAAATAAATTTGATTACATGCGATCTTTATTCTTTTAAAATTTTAAAGAATGTTTCCTCCCGGAAATTAGCGTATAAGATAAAAAATGTCTCATAGGAAATCAAATTTGGACTTAAAACATATCAAAAAAAAGATAAGTTTGCTACTGGTTAGCTCAGCGATACACATTACATAAGATACTTACAGTTGATTGAGAGCTTTTTTCTTTATAAGGTCGTAAGGGAATATACCGACAATCAGATATGCATGTCAGGTGCCACTAATCTTGTAGATAATTAAAATACGACAAAAAATGAGAAAGTTGTATTTTAATACCACATGTACCCTTAGTAAACAAGACAACAGCTGCATTTGTTTCAAAATAATATCTGGTTATTAATTTCGGCATAAAGCAAATAAAATAGTACTTAAGCTTTTCGCAAAGTTGACATTTAGTATAGGATATTCATTCTGAGTCGCTACATAAAAGCTATACTGAAAATATAATTTAGCTTTACGTAGAATTGTTTCAAAATAAAATTTGATTGAAACATCAAAGTAATAACAAACATTCTTATAACATGTCAAGATCACGTACTTAACCGTTTTTCTTAGAAAACACTAACTGAAATCAGCCGTTTTTATTACCATAGTATTAAACCCGCCGAAAAAATATTAGACTAACTTACTTTAATGCTCGTGAATCAACTCGTCTGATTTGTCCAGTTAATAAAAACTAAAACACTGAAAGGATACGTACTTACTTGTTGCACATTCAACAAAGTTAATACATTATATCGAAATTATTTGCTCTCGAGAACTTCATTTCTTGACATTACGATAAGACATAACATCCATACTGAAAAGGTAAACGTAATGTATCCTCGACCCAAAGTAAGCGTCACAGTTACAGTGTAGTGACCAAAGTGGGCATAACTATATAGTGAGCGTAATGTGCCCGTCTTCCTTATTTAATTACTCAAATCGTTAAATTAAACACTGAGCTATGTCGGCTGCTTGCGCATTACCTTTTCGTGCTAATGCTCTGGTGAGTGATACTCCCGATTAAACGATAGGATGGTATACGATAAAATATTTGTCAGGGTGTACTTATACATCAAAAACCGCATAAAGAGAACTGCTAATATAGTACCCATATCTACTACCACTACTAATCAAGACTTTTTAAGATTTCTTGAAAACTAGAAGGAAAGTTAAATTCAAATTTGGTATACCTTAATGTCTCACTTATTGCAATTATTCCGGTGAATTTCAATGAGTTGGCTCCATCCCGTGTCGTAGAATGTGCTGGAGTCACCACTTAAAACAAAATAAAAGCGCAAACCTCACTGATTTTTGAAAAAAGATAAACGGTTTTAGACTCACTATTCCATTTTGATACTTAAATTATACTTGACATTTTTTCGAATTAACACTCCGTTTTTAAGACATTTACATCAACACAAATGACGACAGAATTGACCGAAAAGCAGTTTAAACAAGGAATCCCATTAAGCGCATCAGCTATTGCTTTGCATTTGACATTTACCTTTTAAGTATCAAATAGTTGTTGAATTTAATTGTCTACATAGGTCCTGCGAGAATATTTAGCTAGGGATAGTAGACGATTGCCTAATCGGACTTATCCGTTTTCCAGTACTACTGGTGGAATATATCTTAACTTTTTAAGACAAGATTTACCGAAATTTTTTGCCAACCCACCCCTAGACGTTAGGATGAACATGTTCTTCATGCACGATGGTGCCCCACCACATTCTATACGAATAGTCACAGAATTTTTAAATGTAAGATTTCCTGGACGTTGAATAGGGCTAAGCAGTGAAGTACCGTGGCTGGCGCGATCGCCGGATTTAAATCTGTTAGATTTCTTTGTGTGGGATTATCTAAAAACCTGTGTTTATGCTGTTGAAATAAACACTGGACAACAAGTTTGGAATCGGATACAAATGGGATGTGATGAGATAGAACCATGCTAGGAATCTTCCAGAGAATTAAATATAATTTACTAAAAGGAATGCAAGCTTATATTCAAAAAATAGGAGAACATTTTGAACAATACCTGTAGAAAAAAAATTATGTTTGATTATGTGTTTTTTTTGTTTAATAAGTAATTGCGTTATTTCTTCCTAAAGTAAAACAATTTTTTCTTGAATTGTGTCGTCTTTTATGTTAATGCAAATATATCAAAGACTTATCGCTAATTTGAAAAAATATCGGGTATGATTTTAGGTTGAAAATAAAATGGTAAATTTGAAATAGTAATCTTGTGACGTTTTTATTTAATACTTGTATTTTCTCTCAAAGCTGAGAATTTTGCATACCAGTTGTTAGGCAACACACCTTACTTAGTTACGTTTTACGGATATAAAGTCTTCTTAAAAGCTACATGCTCACTCGTCTCTACAGAGGGTAAGTTCTCCTTAACATTTATTACACCCTTTAGGTTATTATCTAAATATTTAAAGTTTCTACAATTATTATTTGTCTCGTAACTAAGACATGAATTTCTTTAGGTTCTTCTTTCTTTCCTACCTCCGATTCTTCTGTGGTGTATGCTGAAATCGATTCTTCGCCTGTACAATCGAGCTAGTAGCGTAGTGGTGACAAGACCTGCTTAGCATTCGGGAGATAATTGGTTCGATTCCCGTTACCGTCTACCTTGTATGAGGGTTTTCGTTTTTTCTCATACACATGTAGCGGCATGGTCACTGGGTATATGCACACCATGTGCAGCTACTTAGGCGAATCCTGGGGATGTATTTTCCCCCTCAGAACCCTAACTCCGTTTTTTCCGATCCTATCCTGACCACACCCATCCTTAATCCCACCATGCATATATCCGTAATGTATGTGTGTATGCTGGGAATCCATTATTGTGGCTGAAGGAGCTCGGAAAGCTCGGGCATCCCGCCCTTCCTCTCGGGGAGGGAATGAAATACATGGCCTTTTCCTTCATTTTCGCCTGTAGGTGATTGCTTCTTAAACTGAATATGCTGGCAATTACTGTTCCTCAACTTTGAGCACTGCACGAGGGATCACGAAGGCTTTGTTTTGAAGATAATTCAAGGAGTTTGCTCCGATATCGACTCGTGGTCCCTCTAAAATACCGAGGTTAAAGCAGGTAAGACGTTTGGGTATTCCGGTACAAACAACTTACTGGTGAGTTTTATATCACTTATTTCGTGACGGAGCCCTGGAGAAATGCACCGTCACATTCGATTTAGTTATTTATAACTATTTTTATTTTAATTTTGTTTTGAGTGAAAAAACTCAGTCACGTTTTAAAAAGAGCTCTTCGGAGAACAACGGTTCAGTTATTAGCTTTTGCTCTTTATGTGCTTGTTTGTTTAGACTCACGGCCCAACACTGGATGTCTGACAGTGCTAAAATATTTTGATTTGATTTAATTTTTTTTTACTAACTTTACAATCACGTTTGGGGTTTTAGCACCGAAAAAGGTAAGTGTTGTACTATTGGAACGATTTGATTTAGTAACGTTTAGTATAAGTTTTTTTGTGCTTTACTTTAGCTGGGATACGTATTTAGTAGAAATTATTTAGCCTTTTCTTACGATATCGTTTGTTTTATCATTATCCTGGCAGGTAACGTTATATGTACACTTACAGGTTTTGAGTTAACAGTGTTATGTTTATTTGGGGGTTGCGCTAGTTTCAGCCATAAAGATTTGTGTTATGCCACTAGTGTTTTCCTTCTCTCTTCGACGAGTTCTTTGCCTGGTCAACGTTTACTTTATTTTAATTTTACCGCAATTCTTATTGTATCGTAGCCCTTTCTTGGTTTGAGAGCGATACAAGTACAAACCTAGTTGTAGATTTCTGCGCCAACATCACGCCCACGTATCCAAATGCTTTCCCAAAACGACTGAGCTTCCGGCTATCTTATTAGGGGTTGGTACAAATTTTATTTTTGGAGCATCAGTACTTTTGTAAACGTAACAATCGTTTTGCCAATAAAGCAGTGAGGCATACGTTTTTCTTTTGTTGTAAGTGGTGACTTCAACACATTCTACGCCACTGGATGGAGCAAACTGGAATTCACCGAAATAATTGCAATTAGTCAGAGATTAAGGTATACCAAATTCTAATATAACTTTCCTTTTAGTTAATCTTAAAAATTGTTAAACAATTTTTTTTCTTACACACCCTGTATCTCGGTTACGAAGCATTTTCGGAAACGCATTCATAAGAATTCTTGTCTTGCTTTTGAAACCTATAATAGAATCTACAATTTTCGTTTGTCGGTGATTTTAAAGTACACCTTGTATATAACTTTTTCATGGTTGCGCTGTAGGTTATTGCGCATGTTCCACAGTAACTTATTACGCCGGTGTATTACACTTAAGGTCTTTACGCATTATTGGGATCGATTTCTACACTAGCTTGGTTTATCGAATTTTATGCCATTGCGATGTAAATGGCTTTTTTGAGTTTTCGGCGAGTTGTGTTCCCGTCATTTGCCACTATATGTCTGTATGTTATCCGACTGGATTCGGTGGTCCTCGTTCCAGACGTTCCAAAGGTTGTATACATAGTCCCACAAGTACCTTTGTAAGTATATCGAAAACTGTGAACTTTGGAACAAATAGAGTATTTTTTGTTGCGTAACAAAATAAGATTTAAAGGTGCACTCTAAAGGAGCTCTTCTAATGGTCTTTTTGTAAATACATCAAAAACTACCAAGTTAAAGCAAAAAGTGTGAACGCCTACTTTTAAGATAATTCAATTTTAGACAGATACTCTTAATGAAAGTTTTTTTGCAGGGTGGAAAATAAGCCTTATAAATGTGCTTTAAGAAGAGTTCCAAAAGTACATTTTGTAAATATTGAAAATTATCAACTTTGGAACTAATAGGGTATCTTTTGTGAAGATAATAATATTTGGACAAAGTTTCTCCATAACATTATTTTGTGAGTAATAGGGTAAAGCTATAAAGCTATAAAGCGTTTCTAAAGTATCTTTTGTTAGTACACCGGAAACTAAAAACTGTCAACTATAGGGAAGTAAGAGGGTAAAGGAAGACACCCATTTTTTAACATATTTCAATTCTAAAAAGTTTTCTCACATGATGATGAATAGGCCCTAAAAAAGAATGCTTTTTGCAAATATATCTACCTGAGGCTTATGGTGTAAATGCCTTGTTTTACAGGTAATTCAATTCCCACAAGGTTTATTTATAACATTTTATTGTAGAGTAATAAGGTACTTTAAAAGCTGTTAGTATTAGAGCAAAATGCGTAGAAACGTTTTTTAAAGATAATTTAAGTTTTCATAAAAACTAGTCGAAAAAGTAATAAATAAAACCTTTAAAGGCAACTTTATGTTAACAACTTTTTGTGAATATCTGTGAAACGTTCAACTTTATAGCAAGAAGTGTAACAGTATTTTTCAAATATAATTTTCTTTTCTTTATAAATATCTTATATGCACAGCACATGATTGTGTTAATGAAAACAAAACATTACATTTTAATAACCTTGAATTTCGTGTTGACAAATGAAAGAAATACTAGAGCTGGTTTTATACTCTTATCCTAATGGTAGGTAGCTCATACTTATCATAAAAAAACCACATGCTAAATTTTTCTTCACTGATATCTTTTAACCACAGCTTATCTAACAAATTACGTGTCTTTTTTATATTTGCTAAACTTTATGTTCTATATTGTTAAGATAAATTTGTAAAGTCAACACGTTTGGAATAATTAAGAAAAAAAGTTAGATTGCCGTAATTATGAAATTTTTAGCGATTACGTTTTTAAGTATAGTTACATCATCAATTAATGGATTTTTAATTTTTCCTGGTCGGTTATTTATATTTTTTTGCATACCTCTACAGCATTATGTTTTAGGTACAAAATGGTGTGGTCCAGGTTCGATAGCTCAAAACAATGAAGATTTAGGTCCTGAAATTGAAATGGATAAGTGTTGTCGCAAGCATGATTTTTGTGATGATGTTATGGAAGGGCACCAAACAAAATATAACCTTACAAATCCAACACCATACACGAGGTTCTTAAAAAAGCATCCCCATCCTGTAATTGTATTTCTTTTTATTGTAGGTTGCACTGTGATTGCGATAAAGCATTTCATCAATGTTTACAAAACATACAAACGAAATTGTCGAGGATGCTTATACGTTTGTATTTTACGATTTCCGGTACGCAATGTTTCCGAAGAGATTTTCCAATTATCGACTGTAAGAAGATTAGGGAATTACCGTACGTATTACTCTTATCTTATCTCGTTACACTACAACAGGTACATTTTTTTGTATTATTGTAATGCTTTTTGAAGGATTGCTCTACGTTGGCCCCATTTCACACTTTCACAGTAGGTGTCTCTACTCAACGTCCCCGTATACATGCATACCATACAAATACTAGCCCTATTTATTTAATTACATAAGAAAACGTACAATGGAAAAATGAAACCAAATGTTTTTATTTCATTTATTATAAGTTTTGTTGTGAACGAATAAGTTCAAAGGTAAATATCTAATTAAAAGTTATTATTAGTTTTATTAATTACATAAATAAAAAGTTTACCTTGAGTAGGATTTGAACCTACGTCCTGTACTTTACTAGAGTACCGCGCTAACCAACTGCGCTATCGAGATTCAAGCCCCAATCGATGTAAATCTTGTCTTTATATATGTAGAACTGACGTAAATTATATTTAAAATTTACATCAGTTCTACATACATAAGGACAAAATTTACATCGATTGGGGCTTAAATCTCGATAGCGCAGTTGGTTAACGCGGTACTCTAGTACACGTCGTAGGTTCAAATCCTACTCGAGGTAAACTTTTATTTATGTAACTAATAAAATTAATAATAGTCTTTATTTCATGTTTAACATGTCCTTCAACACTTACTTCTACTCCAAAACAAAAATTATAATAAATTTCTTAGGGTCTTTTTGTTTAAAACATATTTAAATAATGTATTATGCTGCACTTTCAAATATTAACATAAGTAATTGCCACTACCTTCTATTTAAAACGAAGACTTAAAACTAACTTCTAATGTTTAACGCTTGTATAACATTTTGAATAAGTACGCTATTGTAAGTGTGAGTGCATATTACTATATTATGAAAAAACAATTTTAACAACAAAAAATGTAGTTTCCTCGTCGGGGGTTAGAACTCCCTTTCCTTGCATTACCAGTCCGAATAGCATGCCGTTAAATTGTTACTCATTCTCCATTTTGCAATTTTTAGTTGGATGAGCAAGCTGAAACTACGTATACATGCAACTTCCACGATTTTTAAGCTCCCGAAGAAAAAGAGGGGTAATATAAGATTAACGTGTGTATATTTGTACCTGTGTAACGATGTATCTGATATGTGTATCTGTGTATCTGAGTATCTGTATATCTGTGTATCTGTGTATTTGTGTATCTGTGTATCTGCGTATCTGTGTATCTGTGTATCTGTGTATCTGTGTATCTGTGTATCTGTGTATCTGTGTATCTGTGTATCTGTGTATCTGTGTATCTGTGTATCTGTGTATCTGTGTATCTGTGTATCTGTGTATCTGTGTATCTGTGTATCTGTGTATCTGTGTATCTGTGTATCTGTGTATCTGTGTATCTGTGTATCTGTGTATCTGTGTATCTGTGTATCTGTGTATCTGTGTATCTGTGTATCTGTGTATCTGTGTATCTGTGTATCTGTGTATCTGTGTATCAGTGTATCCGTGTATCCGTGTATCCCTTTATCCGTGTATCCGTGCATCCGTGTATCCGTGTATCCGTGTATCCGTGTATCCGTGTATCCGTGTATCCGTGTACCCGTGTATCCGTGTATCCCTGTATCCGTGTATCCGTGTATCCGTGTATCCGTGTATCCGTGTATCCGTGTATCCGTGTATCCGTGTATCCGTGTATCTGCGCACCTGCGTATCTGCGTATCTGCGTATCTGCGTATCTGTGTATCTGTGTATCTGTGTATCTGTGTATCTGTGTATCTGTGTATCTGTGTATCTGTGTATCTGTGTATCTGTGTATCTGTGTATCTGTGTATCTGTGTATCTGTGTATCTGTGTATCTGTGTATCTGTGTATCGTATCTGTGTATCTGTGTATCTGTGTATCGTGTGTATGTGTGTATTGTGTATGTGTTATGTGTGTATGTGTATGTGTATGTGTATGTGTGTATGTGTGTATGTGGTATGTGTGTATCTGTTGTATCTGTGTATCTGTGTATCTGTGTATCTGTGTATTTGTGTATCTGTGTATCTGTGTATCTGTGTATCTGTGTATATGTGTATCTGTGTATCTGTGTATCTGTGTATCTGTGTATCTGTGTATCTGTGTATCTGTGTCTGTGTATCTGTGTATCTGTGTATCTGTGTATCGGTGTATCCGTGTATCCGTGTATCCGTGTATCCGTGTATCCGTGTATCCGTGTATCCGTGTATCAGTGTATCCGTGTATCCGTGTATCCGTGTATCCGTGTATCCGTGTATCCGTGTATCTCGCACTGCGTATCTGCGTATCTGCGTATCTGCGTATCTGTGTATCTGTGTATCTGTGTATCTGTGTATCTGTGTATCTGTGTATCTGTGTATCTGTGTATCTGTGTATCTGTGTATCTGTGTATCTGTGTATCTGTGTATCTGTGTATCTGTGTATCAGTGTATCTGTGTATATGTGTATCTGTGTATCTGTGTATCTGTGTATGTGTGTATGTGTGTATGTGTGTATGTGTGTATGTGTGTATGTGCGTATGTGCGTATGTGCGTATGTGCGTATCTGTGTATCTGTGTATCTGTGTATCTGTGTATCTGTGTATCTGTGTATCTGTGTATCTGTGTATCTGTGTATCTGTGTATCTGTGTATCTGTGTATCTGTGTATCTGTGTATCTGTGTATCTGTGTATCTGTGTATCTGTGTATCTGTGTATCTGTGTATCTGTGTATCTGTGTATCTGTGTATCTGTGTATCTGTGTATCTGTGTATCTGTGTATCTGTGTATCTGTGTATCTGTGTATCTGTGTATCTGTGTATCTGCGTATCTGCGTATCTGTGTATCTGTGTATCTGTGTATCTGTGTATGTGTGTATGTGTGTATCTGTGTATCTGTGTATCTGTGTATCTGTGTATCTGTGTATCTGTGTATCTGTGTATCTGTGTATCTGTGTATCTGTGTATCTGTGTATCTGTGTATCTGTGTATCTGTGTTATATGTGTTATCTGTGTATTTGTGTATCTATGTATCTGTGTATCTGTGTATCTGTGTATCTGTGTATCTGTGTATCTGTGTATCTGTGTATCTGTGTATCTGTGTATCTGTGTATCTGTGTATCTGTGTATCTGTGTATCTGTGTATCTGTGTATCTGTGTATCTGTGTATCTGTGTATCTGTGTATCTGTGTATCTGTGTATCTGTGTATCTGTGTATCTGTGTATCTGTGTATCTGTGTATCTGTGTATCTGTGTATCTGTGTATCTGTGTATCTGTGTATCTGTGTATCTGTGTATCTGTGTATCTGTGTATCTGTGTATCTGTGTATGTGTGTATGTGTGTATCTGTGTATCTGTGTATCTGTGTATCTGTGTATCTGTGTATCTGTGTATCTGTGTATCTGTGTATCTGTGTATCTGTGTATCTGTGTATCTGTGTATCTGTGTATCTGTGTTATATGTGTTATCTGTGTATTTGTGTATCTATGTATCTGTGTATCTGTATATCTATTTATTCTGTCTGTGGCAGCGTAGCTCCCAAACGGAGTAACCGAATTTCATTTATTTAGCGCGTTTTGTGGATAAATATAAATTGGCTATTATTTAAGTATTGAGACTGGAGGGGACTCTCACTTAGCAAATTCTCAATGTTTTGGTGTAAACTTCGGAGGGAATAAAATTCACTATTTGTGCGAAATTGATTAGTTAGCGAATAATTAATTAAAAAAGTTGGGAAATGGTTTCGGCTCTTTACAACATCAAGAATATAATAAAGAAGTAAGCAGTATTCCACATCAAAATAAACCATAATTCTAGTATTCCTAATTATACGTTTATTTCTTTGCTTGCTTTCTAATTTAAAATTGTGTTGTAATTGGCTTTGATCTGGCGGACTACTAATGTTATTAGAACTAACACAATACACCCACGTACCACACAAAAGTTAAAAAAGCACCGAATGCGTTTCAATAGCTAAGCTATCATCATTAGCGGTGTACTGAAACGAACTAAAGGATATATTATATATATATATATATATATATATATATATATATATATATATATATATATATATATATATATACAGCCTGTTTTAGAGTAAGCGAGTTATTTTTTTAGCCACACTATGGATACTACTTTCAAAATATTTGGGCAGTAATATGTTTCAGGACATTCTCTACATGATGGTGACATCAGATTTGCCATTGGACATTATTTCTAATGGCGGCTTTCAACATTTTTTTTTAAATGGAATGGAATATTTTTTTATTATTGAAATCCTAAAAACATTCTTTTTACGATAGTATTTCGTTTTTCTTAAAAATTCATTTCTTTCCCTATCAAAAAGCAAACAAAAAGTTTTAATCTAGTAGCGCATGAATGCTTTACACTCGATGTTATTTTTATCCAAATATCAAGTAGCGGTAGACACAAAAGAAACAATAAAATTTTAATCTAGTAGTCAAACGTCAATCATTGCAATTTAGTTGTCAGTGCTTGTTAATAACAATTGTATTATTGAAGTATATAATTGTTAATTTAAAATTAATTGATACGTTTTTAAAATGCGGTTAAGTTATACGAGAGACAAGTTAATTTATATGCTCCTAATATTTGGAAAAGCAGATGGAGATCTTTATGAAGCAGCCAGATTGTACAGAAATAAATAACAGAAGGCACCCTGAACATCGAACATTTACTAAATTATTGGAGAGAACGTGTGAAACGGGAGCTGTAGATTATAAGAAACCGGTACAAATAGAAACTTTTTTAACAACGTTTTATTTTCGAACGAAGCAAGTTTTCGAGATGATACTGTTGTTGTAGGACATAACATGCATTATTACGATAATGTAAATCCACACTGGACCCGTGAGCTGCGTTGTCAACATCGATGGAGTTTAAACGTGTGGTGTGGAATTATAGGACAGCACATTGTTCGGCTAATATTTATTAATAGACTAACTGGAGAGAATTACCTCAATTTATTAGAAAATGAATTTCAACAGCATCAAAATGAACTCCCACAAGATATCAGAAATGATTTGTGGTGGTAACAAGATGGCGCTCCAGCACATTATGCCCGTCCAGTTAGGGAGTTTTTAAATAATCAATACGAGAACCGTTGAATTGGTCGTGAAGGACCAGTTGGTTGGCCAACTAGGTCACCTGATATGTCACCACTGAACTTTTTTCTCTGGGGTATGTAAAATCCCAGGTGTACATCGTTGAACCAACAACTATTGAAGATATGCCCCATTAGTGTGTGAGAATGCCATATATCCGTTTGTAGAGTAGACATTAAAAAATTGTTAATAGCAAAATTGTAACCAGCTATGAGCTTCAACTTTTAAAATATAATAAAGAATATATAGGGTGCTTTATAACATGGTGGTCACCCAAATTTGTTTTTTTTTAATGGAACACCCCGTATATTATTATGAATTTGAATTGCACTTAATTTCCCATCACGCCAATATAAGGTTTTGATATGTCATACTGGGTATTTTAAAAGTCATGACCAATTTTAGATAAAAAACGTTATTATTTCAACGCCCTGTACTGCCCAAAATAATTAATAAAAATATTACTTTTCGCATTCAGCATTTTTTATTATGATGTATATTCATACAAGAAATTATTATTGATTAATTTGTATACAGGGTGAGTTTTGTCGTAACCCAGACGTACCCTAACATGAAACGTGTAATTTCAACTTGTTCGCATTAATGCAAATTCAAGAGACAAAACAATAGCTAAGGGATGCATCTTAATTCGACTTATAAGATGCTATTACTAATTGCTTAAATTGATGGCTAATGTTAGGCTTACTCCAATTAATAGCTCAAATCTCCCTTACTGGCCATGATTAAATAATCAGGGTTGATTTACAAATCTGATCTAGAACTCGCAAAATTCTAACCTGATTAAAAAAAACAGTGATCGTCTAGGGGGCAAATAACCTACGTTGTGTAATGTGCATGAGATAGGGTCGGATAAGGTTAATCTGTTGCATAAGGTGGCAAGGTAATTAAATGAAACAAAACTACAATTAAGATAAACGAGTTGCGCTACCTGGTGATTCGCTCGTCATCCTATTTACATCGGGAGGAAAAAGAATCACCAAGAAAACTCCCTTTATTCCAATAATAATCACACAAAGAAAAAACCAAAAATCAGATAACACAAGTAAATCGCAATCAAAGGATTAAAGATGTATCAACGCTACTCTATCGGTATTAAAGGCGTACAAAATCTATAACATTGCATAAAACGAAGTTTAGCCATAAATAAACATAAAATCATGTCTACAAATGGTGTTTAAATTTAAGCAACATAAACAGGTAATAAATAACAGGGGATCCCTTTTGGAACCAATTCCTGTCTGCTTGCAAAAACAGTGTGATTGTATCCACAATAAGATCGTCAATCAATCACCAAAAAAAAAGGGAAGAGGGTTATCCCGACCATGTGGCCATTTTGTTTAACCAATTAGGCACAAATGAAATTCGGTCATTGCAGGAAAAACTTCTGAAAGAAATAAAACTAGGGGTTGCTGATTCCCACCCTCCAGATACATGATCCAAAGAATAAACACCACCACAAAATAGTATTCGACTAGCTGACAATGTGTACCAAAATAGACATTTCTAAGTTCAACCGTTTTTAGGCAAAAAGAAAACAAATTATGTTTTCCGTCATTTTGAAACTCGAATATCTCAAAAGGGAGGACCCAAATTGAAAAATTTCTTATGAAGATCTCCTTTAAAATGGCTTGTAGAATACTCTGGTAAAATATTTGACCATCATTCTGGAACATCCTATAGATATACAGGGTGTTTAAAAAAGGTGCGGCAATATTAAAGAGAGTAATTGCCCAGGTCATTTTATACAATAAAGTTCCCATAAACATAGGTCCGCAAACGCTTCGTTACCGATCTACAGCGTGTTGAAGTTTAATTTAAAAAAACAGTCAAAATTAGATTTTTCCAAAACCGCTTGAGATATCATAATTAAATTTTACGCGTGTCAATAGCTGTGGGAGACGCATACTTTCTAATACAACACGATGTTTCAGTCGTACCATTGGCGCGCGTATTGGCACGTCACAGGCTATTTTTCAAGAAAAAAGTAGGATGCCGCTGATTTTTTGTTCAATTGTGAAGAAAAAAAAGTCAAGAGAGCTTTTTTTCTTCACAATTGAATAAAGAATTAAAAAATATTTTTAATTTTTAGAGAAATCAGCGGCATCCTACTTTTTCTTGAAAATAGTGACGTGCCAATACGCGCCAATTGTACGACTGAAATATCGTGTTTTTGTATTGCAAAGTATGCGTCTCCCAGCTATTGACACGCGTGAAATTTCATTACGATATCTCAAGCCGTTTTGGAAAATCTAATTTGGCTGTTTTTAAATTAAACTTCAACACGCTGTAGATCGGTAACGAAGCGTTTGACCTATGTTTATAGGAACTTTATTGTATAGAATGACCTGGGCAATCACCTTCAATATTGCCGCATCTTTTAAACACCTGTATATATATATATATATATATATATATATATATATATATATATATATATATATATATATATATATATATATAACGGCTGGACTTTACTAAAGGATAATTAACGTAAAAATAATATCAGTTTTTCATATAAACATGTATGCTGGAGAGCTTCGTTTTCGAGATACAGAGTGTTGAAATGTTGTGAAATGAATAGAATATTTTGAATATTTCTAAAACGGCAGCCTTGAATAATTTTAAATTTGGTACACAGTGTGAACTAATTATCCCTAATTATTTAGGGCGTATGATGATAAAATACTAAAATCAGTGACGGAGATATGGGTGTACCATCGCCCCTTTTTAAAAAAACCTCCTACATCAATGACTTTATTGCAAATCCAATAAAGTCTTCCGATTGCTTATGCTTTTTGGAACAAGAAAAGTGTTGTTCCATAGTACACGTACGGCGTACCATTTTCGAGATGTTTCAGGATTTCTCAGGTAATGTCATTAACTATTATGAATAACATTTAGGAGTGCATACAAATTCTAACTAAATAACTTTTAATAAAACTAGTAAATACAAGTCATAAACCGATAAATAACTAATGTAGCTACTTATTCATTATGTTCATGGATTATCGGTTCGTAAAAATCAATTGCTTCAAATTAGGCACTGGAAAAATGGTTTTTTAATTCATGTTTACGAACCGAAAATCGATACAAATAAATATTAAACAAAACGTTTCAATGACAAAATAAAAAATTAATGACTAATGTAATAATTGTTCGAAATAAATACCATTTTGTTGAATGCACAACTGGCAGCGCTTTCTAATGGAATGGTTTAGGCTAACTAGCACATCATGATTAATTTCTGCACACGCATTTCGAATTCTGTGCAAGATTCTTCTCCAGTTGGCACTGGCCTTGAATAAACAATTTCTTTTAGATGACCCCATAGGTAGAAATCAATACGGGTTAGGTCTGGAGATTGGGGAGTCCAGCAACTGGACCACCACGACCAATCCACCGACTTCAAAATTTGTATTCAGCCAATTACGAACGTTTATGCCATAATACGCTGGACACCCATCGAGTTGCAACCAGGCTTGTCTTCGCATATTAAGGTGGAACGTCGCCCGACATATTACGATTCTCCGTCTCCAGAAGTTGCGGAGAGTTTTCAGAATTCACACGCTGTGGAGGTATATTAGGGCCAAACAGATTTCCATTGTAAATGCTTATCCAAATATTCACACTAAATTCATGTTGAAATTATCGCGGTTTGATTTCTTGAGGATTTTGATGCGCCTATACATATTGATTATGAAAATCCACAATACCTCGTCGGGTAAAACATGATTCATCGGTCCATATAATATTGCTTCAAAAATACCCATTGTTTTGAACGGAGTTCAGAAGCGATCTACAAAACGCAACCCTACGTTCTTCGCCGCCTGGGTGTAAACCATGGACAGGTGGCAGATAAAAAGGACGTCTGTCTGTGGTCCTGTTTTAATATTCATACAATAGTGCTTTTAGAAGTTCCAGTAGTTCGACTGACTTTTCTTTGACTAGTCCTCGAATCTCTATTAAATGCACGAAATACGTTATTGTTTCTCCTTACCGTATTAAAATTCAGACGAATAGGATACCTAGGTATAGCCTGCTGTATCCCCGTCACAAAAACCATAAACAAAATGCATGTCAGCATACTCTTGATTAGAAAATCTAAAAGGCAAGGTTTGGTTGACCATAAAGCACCGTATATATTCTTTATTATATTTTAAAATCTGAAGCTCATAGCTGGCTACAATTTTGATATTAACATTGTTTTGATGTCTAGTCTACAAACGGAGATATGGCACTTTTGTACACTAATGGAGCACCTATATATATATATATATATATATATATATATATATATATATATATATATATATATATATATATATATATATATATATATATGTAGCCTGTTGCAGAGTAAGCGCATTATTTTTTTTAGCCACACTATGGGTACTATTTTCTAAATATTTCACAGTAATACGTTTCAGGACATTCTCTACACGATGGTGATATCAGATTTTCAATTGGATATTATTTCATAATGGCGACTTTCAATTTTTTTAAATGGGATGCAATATTTTTTTATTATTATTGAGATCCTAAAAACATCTTTTTACGATAGTATTTCGTTTTTATTAAAAATTCATTTCTTTCCCTATCAAAAAGCAAACTAACGTTTTAATCTAGTAGCGCATGAATGTTTTACACTCGATGTTATTTTTGTGCAAATGTCAAGTAGCGGTAGACACAAAAGAAACAATAAAATTTTAATCTAGTTGTCAAACGTCAATCAATGTAATTTAGCTGTCAATGCTTATTAATAATTGTATTATTGAAGAATATAATTGTTGATTTAAAATTAATTGATACGTTTTTAAAATGCCGTTATACGAGAGACGAGTTAATTGATTTGCTCCTAATATTTGGGAAATCAGATGAAGATCCTTATGAAGCAGCCAGATTGTACAGAAATAAATATCCAAACAGAAGGCACCCTGAATATCGAGCATTTACTAAATTATTGGAGAGAACGCGTAGGAGATTTATTTCAAAAGGAGAGATGGTACACCCATATCTCCGCCACTGATTTTCGTATTTTATCATCATACGCCCTAAATAATGAGGAACTCACACTGTGTACCAAATTTTAAATTATTCAAAGCTGCCGTTTTAGAAATATTCAAAATATTCTATTCATTTTACAAAATTTCAACACTATCTCGAAAACGAAGCTCTCCATATATATATATATATATATATATATATATATATATATATATATATGTGTGTGTGTGTGTGTGTGTGTGTGTGTGTGTGTGTGTGTGTGTGTACAGGGTGTACCAACCAAGATGCAAAGTTCGATAACTCCTTTGGTTTCATAGATATCAAAAAAGGGTATAGGAAGTTAACAGTGCATTATTTAAAATTATTTTGAACTATACAGGATGTTCCAAAATTCAGATATGAATCTAACTTATGTTTTTTAAAATGGAAACCCCTGTATATTGTTTCAAATTCAGAAAGCCCACATTTTTTCGATTTTTTTAATGTCGGGGTTGAATATATTATACAGGGTATTTGAAAAGATATGGATTGTTTTGTGTTGAAATTGTACTCATGTCAGTGCCCTGTAGAACAATACACTCTGTAGAAATGAATTATCTGTTGGCCAGTTGTCTTTCAGAATATTGTCTAGTATCGTTACACACCATTATTCATTTAGCTACTTGGGGTTTGTATACAGGGTGGCTCAACACTCGGATGTCATTTTCTTCCTTAACTCAAATGGAACACCCTATATTTTTTATCACTATCAAAGTCCTCTGGTACTCCTCTTTAATTTTTGTCTGTGATTCCCTGTATCTAACGTGAGTAGTTATCGAGATATTTCCAGATATTTGATGAATTTGATACAAAAACTAGGATTATGATGTTTATCTGGTCGTCATTGTGTTTGACAAATAAATTTCACAAATTTACAGCTGTTTGAGAAGGATTTGTCCTGAAAATGTGTCGAAACAATACAAATAAATCTATCTAGTGCACTATCTAACCTGTTTACTTGATACTGATAACATTAACTGTAAATATAGAAGGACAACAATAACCAAAGAATAAATAATAAAAAGAAAATAAGAACATCAAATTAATAATATTAGGTGTTCGAAGTGACCTCCACTTACATCAATACAATATTGAATGCATTTCTCGAATGCCCGACTCACATTTCGCAATATTGTAAGATCAGCACTCTTGAATGTTTCTGTAATTCTGACCTTCATTTTTTCTTTTGTCGTTGGTGGGTCATTATACACCATACTCTTTACATAACGCCCCACAAGAAAAAATCCACTTTAGTTAGGTCTGGTGATAAATAAACAGTACCATTTACCGTTTCTTCAAAAAAGTGTGGCCCTATTATACGATTTACCAAAACTCCACCCCAAACATTCAAGGACCATCTTGTTTGGCTCTGTGTTCGTATCAAATGTGGGTTAGATGTCTGGTAATAGTGAAAATTTTGTCGGTTCACTCCTCCATTTTTCGAAAATGTTGCCTCATCCCCAAACAAAACAAAATCAAAGAAAAATGGTTCTTCGTCAATTTTCGATTTTGCCCATTGACAAAATTCTACTCTGCTTTGGAAATCGTTTACAATTAGTTCCTGATGTAGTTGGAGATGGAAAGGATGCATTTTATGTAATAACAGGATTCGTTGAACCGTACCATGGCTAATGCCTTTTTGAGATGAAATCTTTCGTATACTGGTATGCGGGTCTTCTGTAACGCTCAGCAACACTTTGAGTTGTCAGTCATTTCACGACGGGAAAATTGTTCACCATTCATCTCGTAGCTACTTTTCACTTCAACTATATTGAAACAGGGAAATAAATTGAACGAATAACTGAGCGAAACACTACAGTGAAACCTGTCGAACTGACAGATATGTCAAATACAAAAATACTTGATAATAATACAAAAACTTCGTGATAATTACTTTCAAACAGCGAATTGCAATGAATATCTGGAAATATCTCGATAACTACTCACATTAGGTAAAGGGAACCTCTGAGAGGAGTACCAGAGGACTTTGATAGTGATAAAAAATACAGGGTGTTCCATTTGAGTTAAGGAAGAAAATGACACATCCGAGTGTTGAGCCACCCTGTAGCTAAATGAATAATGGTGTGTAACGATACTAGACAATATTCTGAAAGACAACTGGCCAACGGATAATTCATTTCTACAGAGTGTATTGTTCTACAGGGCATTGATATGAGTACAATTTCAACACAAAACAATCCATATCTTTCCAAATACTCTGTATAATGTATTCAACCCCGACATTAAAAATCTGAATTTGAAATAATATACAGGGGTTTCCATTTAAAAAACATGTTAGATTCATATCTGAATTTTGGATCTATATATATATATATATATATATATATATATATATATATATATATATATATATATATATATATATATATATATATATTCAAAATAAAATTCAAGATGGCGGTTTCCAAGATATTAATAGCAACTTTCTTATTTTAAATGGGCGCCATATTGGATTTTTACACAATTAAATGGGATGTTTTTTTCTCTTTTCAACGATGTATAACAACCTATGTACGAATAAAAAATTATGGGAAATATTAATTGTTTTCATTTTAAATCAAGTAGCCATGATAACAATTTACAAATAAAAATTATTTATTAAACAAATTAAACACAACGATACTCCGTGATCTTAGTAAATGCTAAAACTAATGTTCAAAGTGCTGGCCGTTTTCATATACACCCAATCGATACCGTTTTACAGCACCGTTAGTAACTGTTCGTAATATATTTCGATGAACACCGTTAAAGGCCGCCACCACTCATTCACGTAGTTCGTCATTATTGTAATGGAAATTACTACCATAAATAAAAGTCCAGAGGCGTGAAATCTGCTGATCTGGCTGGCCACTGATTAGGTGTATTGGTGGCAAATACTTAAATATCGGATAACATTGCCAGCATTAAATGCGGGAGCGCCATCCTGCTGATACCATATTTGAACAGTTTGTGCCAAAGGTAGTTCATCTAATAAATCTTCAAGATATGTTTGCAGAATTTCCATGTAACGCTTGTAACGATATAAACGGGTGGTAGAACGGTATTACAGATAAAATTGGCCTTTTTGCCCCGACTAGTCAGCGTATGGGTGTGGGTATGATGTTGATGAATTTTGCACATCCAGAATATTAAATCGTACGTAAGTCAAAATAGGGGATGAAGACGTAATCGGTTCCGTTAAGGGCGCCAGAATGTTTGGTAGTCAAAATAAGGGACGTCGTGCCAAAATTACGAGTACATAGCGTGTCTAAACATACAAAAAACATACGCTTACCCATCCGCAATCAATCTCAGGTGTGCTGGACAGCAACTCAGCAAACTACCTGAAATCGGGCTTCAAAATAGCACTACATGCTTGACAAATAAAAGTGTGTTAATCACTCCAAAAAAGTTACGTTACTTTACTACGCCTTGGTGTAAATAATACGGCGCTAACTAATAATCTTAACAACAAAAAAAAACAAGCTATAGAATGCACTCTAAATGAATTAATACTCAATTAAAAATCAAATAAAACACTAAATGTCATTTACGCTATTACTCAATAATAAAAAAAAACTGTAACTTCGTTACGTTAAAACTTAAACTCATAAACTACCGGTAAACTTGCAATTTGCAAAAAAACTGTTATGAAACACAAAAGGGTTTTCACAGAATTAAAACAAATTTATAAAACCTAAACAAAGCTATAATAAAATAAAAAAAGGAAAATAATATAATATAAATGTGAACACACGATAATGCGTATATAAGATAACAAGATCCTGAGTAACGCCGTTCTAAATTGCTTAATCTATAGATATATATATATATATATATATATATATATATATATATATATATATATATATATATATATATAGTGGATTATTTACCCACACTACTATAGGGTCAAGTGCCCTTTAATACTAAAATAAAGAAAAGTGTGAAGGCGGAGCGTCAGAATTATGATTAATTTCAATAAATAAACCAAAGCAACAACTTAATTTAAAAAAAAAAGGTACACGACTCCGCTTTCAAACCTTCGTTAACAAAAAAAACAATTCGAGGTCCACACAAGAAATCTTGAAAATATTCAATAAAACACAATATTTATATTACCTTAATGCCTAGATTAACACCTCTCCTGTGTTACAACAATTGAAAACGAACCAGGTGGTCGATTACTGCTAGTACGGAAATGGAATCTCCCTGCTCTGACAAAATGATGAATGCAAATGTTGACTAATATTCTTTTGTACGCAAACAATTCCTTAATTGAATCTCGGTAAAATGTTACTGCATTAATTAAAAACTTCTTTTAAAATAATCATTTGTGCGCTCAACTTGCTTGTTAACTTTTATCTTTCAAATAGTTTTATTTACACTAACAATCCAAAAGGTTAATAACTTCATTTAAATAACTATAATTTTAATATACTGCGAAAGTTTCTTTATATTTCAACACGCTATACATGGCAATTAAGTGGCACTTCAAGAACGTTAATTTAATAAATCCGCAAAAGCGACAAGAAAACCAAAGAGGTCACAGATGCACTAATATAACACGACGATGATCTCTAGGTAACTTGATTACGTAAAATCGAAATCGGCACTAGGTCTAATCCTTTGGTGATTGAACAATTTTAATTAAAATCCCTTCACAGGTTTTCTTCAGAAAGTAGATAACTACCCTTACAACACAAAAGTACGTTCGTTAAACACCAAAAGGTCCAATATATCAACGTTCTAAACCAACCCCTTAAAGCCGTAACAACAAACGTCACCGTACAGCTACTCGGGAGCGTTTCAGAATCATGCAAATTATATCCAAATATCCATCTTGGATTTTGAATCCCACCACTCACAAAAAAAATCTCATTGAATTTAGTTCCACCAATTAAGAAACGGAAGGAGAAGATTTGATACCCCTACACACAAACTTCGTTTTCATCCGTAAGGACTCGACAATTTTCAAAAGTGTAAACGTCAGCAGAATCAACGTGCAAAATATCTCCGTATTTTCATTAAAGTACAAGCAGTTAGTCCCACATTCTACCTCTATGACTTAAAACCAACATACTCAATATTAAACTGAACCACTATAATTACTCGACTTCATGTCGCCAGCATGACATCAAACACATATAAATCTACATTCTTTCTTTAAGTTACTTAATTTTAAGGAAATCAAACGAAATAAACCTTATTTAAACTTATATACAACTATTTACAAATAATACGCTACTCAACATTCAATAAACGGGGAATAATAAGGAAAAACAATCTAAATTACGGAATAGTAATTCACAAACAAAACAAAGTTAAGCTCGCAACACACCTTCCTTAAAGGTCGCAACACACGTAAAACAAATTTATCCATAAAACTCAACTTGACAACAAAAATTTGACGGTAAATCGCTAGAAGATCATGATCCTATCACATGCTGCGCTCTTAAGGTTCCATCAAAAATTATAGAACCAACTAAACGTCCCAATATGCAACAAAAAACGTTAAAGCCGAAACGAACCTGGTTGCGCCGTGCATCCACTATGTGTGGATTTTCCTGTGCCCAATGGTGCTCATTATGGCGATTAAATAATCCACAATTGGAGAAGTAGGATTCGTTAGTCCATAAAACTTGATTTATAAAATCACCATTTTCTGCAATTTTATTTAAAAACCATCCACAAAATGCTGTTCTACGGATATTATCATTTGGTCACCAAGTCTGCGCAATCTGTAATTTATATGCATGGAAATTGTTTTTTTTTTTAATTCTCGATGATTTAGTCTTAGACATATTAACTTGAGCTTCAAAATCTCGAGTCGAAATATTCACATTTACTTGCACACAAGCTAAAGCTAATTCCTCATCTTCAGTAACGACGTTTATGTTCCTATTGGGTTTTTTAAGACATCCTTATTGCTGCATATTTGAATCTAATCTTGCAAATATTTTCATGTCCGATTCCCTACGCTCTATAAATTTGTTAGATATTGTTGAGCAGCAAGACGGGAGTTTTTGTAGCACCTTATGTATGTACAAAACATGTCATATTGTCCATTTGTTGGAATGGTCGCCATTAGAAATGATCAAAGAAAAAACAATTATTATAAATTTATCACTTACTAATACAACACTGCAATACTAATTATTTACACAATCAATAAACTAATACAGCTTGACAGTTAGTCATATTATAATAAATTTTGTTTTATTGTTAATCATGGCTACTTGATTTAAAATGAAAACAATTAATATTTCCCATAATTTTTTATTCGTACATAGGTTGTTATACATCGTTGAACAGAGAAAGAAATCCCATTTAGTTGTGTAAAAATACAATATGGCGTCCGTTTAAAATAAGAAAGTTGCTAGTATCTTGGAAACCGCCATCTTGAATTTTATTTTGACATCATTTTTAAGTGTGCCTCATCGAAGTAAGTAACTTTGAACTGAAACTTTTTTTCATATTTTTTATAATTACGGAGATATTTGAGTTTTTAGAAATCGGCGATTTTTTTTTAATAATTTCGAAACTCTTCGGAAATTAAAATGTTTCTCAATGGAATCGAACTCGGCCCAAAAAAATGGCAAATGGCAAATCTCTATCTTTACTAATAAGAAAGATACCCATACTATCCTACTCTATTTGGGACACCCTGTATATATATATATATATATATATATATATATATATATATATATATATATGTGTGTGTGTGTGTGTGTGTGTGTGTGTGTGGTGTCGTGTGCGTGTGCGTGTGCGTTTGCGTGTGCGTGTGCGTGTGCGTGTGCGTTTGCGTTTGCGTTTGCGTTTGCGTTTGCGTTTGCGTTTGCGTTTGCGTTTGCGTTTGCGTTTGCGTTTGCGTTTGCGTTTGCGTTTGCGTTTGCGTTTGCGTTTGCGTTTGCGTTTGCGTTTGCGTGTGTGTGTGTGCGCGTGTGCGCGTGCGCGGTGTCGTGTGTGTGTCCGTGTGTGTGTGTGTGTGTGTGTGTGTGTGTGTGTGTGTGTCCGTGTGTGTGGGTGTGCGTGTGTGTGTGCGTGTGTGGTGTGTGTGTGCGTGTGTGTGTGTGTGTGTGTGTGTGTGTGTGTGTTTAAATAAGACATGTTTTCTCGGAAATTAATTCAACGTTTCGAAAGCGTCCTTTGTTCCCTTTGTCAAAAATTTCAGAATAGATTTCAGAATAAAATTTGATCCTTCGATACCCCGAATCTCTTGTTACATTCGTATAAAATGTGATAAGCTCATAGTATTTTGGTGTCTAATATCTCCAGTTTAGTGTTGACTTAGGGAAAGTTATTAAAGTTCAATGAGTTTTGTGTAGCCGAAAGGTTCTTGATCGTTACTGTTCATTAAAAGTAGTTTGTTTTTGAAGGTCTCTCCGTACTTATTTAATACTAATGTGTTTGATTAAAGATACCTTATCTAATACATCATGTCTGTGAAACATACGTAGGGCTACGGCAGACTTGTCCTAACGTTTGTATTGGATATGGACTAAATATTCTTTAAAGCGAATTTTGATAGGTTGTTCGGTTTACCTTACATACGTTTGGTCACAATTTTTACAATTATTTTCTAAATTCCCGACCTATCCTGCTTATCCACTTGATCTTTTGGATTGCCTAAAAGAGATTCCCAACTATTCTTTGAAGTAGTGACTGTTTCCAAATTAATCTTGGAAAAGGTTAAACAGACCTTTTGTATAAGGAGGATAGTTTGGTAATTTTATATAATTTTTATAGCGTTACCTAATGTAGTTACATTCTTAAACTTCACCCTATATGTTTCTTTCCTAACTATCTATCTTTAATCAAACGTGTTGTAATAAGTACGAACTTGATTTCTATGAAAGTTTATAGATCATCAAAAACAAACAAATATTCTAATGAACAATGGTGATCAAGGACCTTTAGGCTATTAAGAACTCAATAAACTTTCATAACGTTCACTTTTACTTTCACCAGATAAGCTGAAGGTATATACATTAGAAATTTCTTTAATTCGTCCAAGGCGACCACTGATTATGATAGCTTAGTTATTGAAACGCGATCGGTGCTTTTTAAATTTTGTGCAGTACGTTGGTGTATTTTGTGTGTTAAAAGAGTGCTGCCAGAGTTGCAGTGTTTTATTATGTATTATAAATGCAAGTAGTATGTTTGTTACTACTAACTTGGGTATCGTCTTATACTATTGGATTGATCATCTGAGTGCAAACATGTCGGCTCCGGGTTCAAACACAGGTTACGACATGTATGTTTTTGTGTATGCATAACCGTTGGTTTACATTCTGCTAGTTTAAAGTATATTTAAATGCAATAGAAAAAAGTAATAATGTCAAAACCCCTATCGCACGCGTTTGAAAGGCAAATTTATTTGATAAAAATTAATTTTACTACACCTTTTGCAATGTGCTCGACTCCTGTCGTGCAAAATAACATAAATGCATTTTAATGTAATTGTCATAATTTTTACTTCCTTGTTTTCGTATGCATGTATGTTATGACAAATTTGTTTAACAAAATATCCAGAGATACTGTAGCTATTACAAAGGATCGATAAAATACTTTATCTTTGAGCAAACAAATCTTCTAAGTAATCTTTCGTATCATTCTAACAAGCACATTTTAGGGCCAAGGGCGGTTCTTTAATCAACAAGGTTGATACTAGTAACCCATTTAAAATGTGGAATAATACATTCATTGACTGATATGCAAACATGACTAATATATATAAGGCAACTGCAATACCTATGTTAATTACAAATCGAAAATATGTATGCTCGTCTTCTTGTAATTATAATGTCTGTAGTTATTCAGTTAAAAGCCGGCACTATTTATTTAGACCACACAGAACCAAATGAATTAGAATCTGAGAATGGCCGTCTTCCAAATTGGTTACTAATTTTTCCTGGTAAGTTTAGTATCGTGGCATGTTTGCTAAACCAAAAACTAACTGCAAACAGGCACAAAATGGTGTGGATCAGGTTCCATCGCAAATCATTATGAAGATTTAGGTTCAGCAGCTAGTACAGACAGATGTTGTAGAACCCATGACTTTTGTGATGATCTTATTGAAAGTAACCAAACGAAGTTTAATTTGACAAATGAAGCATTATATACGAGGTTTGTTACAATTTTCAAAAAAAATTTAAATTGACGATTTTTTGGTTTAGATTGAGTTGTAAATGTGATGAAGAATTTCACACGTGTCTTAGGAATGTGAGTTCAAAAACGTCCAGTAAAGTGGGATATATTTATTTTAATATTTTGGGTACTAAGTGTTTTAGAGAAGACTACCCTATTGTAAGATGTAATAAATATAAGAATTTACCGTAAGTACTATTTAAATACTTTACGAGATTTTTATCAATGAAAGAGAAAGATCAGAGCGTTGATAAATGTTATTTTTCTTTACAATGTACTTATTCCAACGCTACGACATTAGAAATTTTCCTACACCATGCAATTGATCTTGATATGCGAAGAAAATTTTTCATCTCTAAGGTTCGTTTTTAAATTTCTAACCAAGAAGTAGCCAGATAGTGCTAAATTTTAACCTTGCATTGGTTATACAGTGGCAAACGTTTTATACTCCAAAAATGCCATGGGTTGACTAGTAAATATAAGAAATCACCCAATAGGTCTCCGGCCTAATGAAAACAATTTTTTTTAGAAATTCTGCTTTATTCATCACCATACTCTCCTTCAAGAGTGATGTATTTATTCCAACGTTCCTCTAACTTTTCGATGCCTGTTTTGTAGAACAATTTGCCTTCCCTCTCAAAATAGGTCTCAGTTTCATTATGGTGGGTGGGGAAGCATAATTCATTCAATTTAACCATCATTTTCATTGAGGCGTCAGTGTCTTGGTGAAACAGCATTTTTTTCTTTTGCATGTGAGGCCGTATTTTCTTGATTTCTACACTCAATCGATCCAGTAATACCATGTAATACTCGCTATTCATAGTTATTCCTTTCTCGAGGTAGTTCGATAAACAAAATACCATTCGCGTCCCAAAATACGGATGACAGAAGCTTGCCAGCTGACTTTCGAGTTCTTGGTCGTTTAGGACGGCTTCCACCAGCTGCTGTCTACTATGATGACGATCTTTTTGATTCAGGTGTGTAGTATTTTATCCATGTTTTATCCATTGCCACATAGCGACGCAAGAAATCTTTTTAATTTTGCTTGAACAGTTCCAAACAGTCCTCTTAGTCGTCGACTCGGTGTTGTTTTTGGTCCGCTGTAATCAAACGCTACAACCACTTCAGAAGCAACTTACGGATGCTCAGTACATTACCTTATGGTATCTTTAAGGTGACAGCTATCTGACGCAGCTTCACTTTACGGTTTTTCAAAACTATTTTGTAAAGTTTTTTAAATGTTTTCCGGAACAACTGCCGATTTTGGGAGGGCAGATCGTTTAGCAATCAATAACAGTTTATTTCCCTCGCGCAGAGTCTCCATAATTCTTGTCAAGCCATTGTTTGACTTTAAGAGTATTTTCCCCATCAAAAACAATGTTTAATCTACATACGAAATTCTTTTTTTATCCATTGTTTTGAATCCAGTGCAACCCATAAACTAATTTTCAGAATTCCATGAAGTTTTAACACGTATCTTTTGAAGGTTGGCACTATCTGGAAGTTATATGAGTCTGTCAATAGTGTTGCCATATGTGTATCAGAGCGATGTAATATATTTTTTGTACTCGTAGCTTTAAAATAGGTATTTCCCGTTTATTCCTGATGCACCAAAAACTTGTTTTCCCACACTGCGGTGTTTTTTACTTTCCAACAGAAACTAGGGTAATTACGCTGTATGGTTGGTAGCATAAATTTAACAAAAGTAATTTTTAAGAAAATGGCGACTCAACGTTTGAATTTTTGTTTACATGTAACCATAACAACAATGCAACATTACAATGCCGGCTATGCTACCAATCTATTTAGAAAAAAAACCAAACAATGTTAAATTATTTGTTTTTAATTTTATTAATTTATTCGTTACAAAAAACTTTGTACCTTACTTGTTCGGAATATATTTTCCCAAATTCGTACTAAACTAAACGAAGTGCTTATGCGGGAAAATTAACTTTCCGAATTAGTTAGGTAAATATCTATTAAATAGTATGTCCATAATCATCAATAGGAATGTTGACAGCCGCCCAATTACAAAAAACCTTACTTGCCTAAGCAATTCTTGACTCTTGTTGCCTTTTTGCTGGACTTTCTCAAGCCACAGCATCGATTTTTTCAAAGTGGGAAGACCAAGTATACGAATCAACACTACCATTACCCGAAGCATTTTCTATCATCTCCAGTACAGTTAAATGTTATTATTTCCTTTCTTGTAAGATTTGGGCTTGATTTTAGTAGTCCAACCCAATGCTTCGGCACCCTCTTTTATATCTGTGTTAGTAGTTTCGAACTAACTGCTAAATCGTTCTACTACACTTTTCTTTAATGGATAGCTCTGAATCATTCCATATCGACAATTAAACAGTTTGGTCCGAAATTTTACTTAGAAATACCACTTTCCTATATCGCTATAATACAGTAATCACATGTTCACATATAATTTTTGATTCATGAGCTTCCAGTTGAACAGATTTGAAACTGATCAAATTGAAATCAATCATTTTCACTTTAAAAATAGTTACGAAAACTTTGATATTCTCACACTTAACACAAATGTATACAAATACTCTCTCGTGGATTACAAAAACGCTTGTTTCGTTAGTTGCCTAAGCATTAATAATGAGCATTCCTAACAAAAGCATAGTTATACTTTCTTACAAATAAAAACAATTATTAGGCTTCTTCATATAATTCTTTTTTTTTTCAGAACCAGAAAGTGTATTGAATACGAATACGACACCAGTAAACCAAAAATTTACCAATGGTTTGATGTACCAAGTTATTAATATACAATTTATGAAAATCTATGCCATCATATAAATAATTTTAAGATCAGACAATATTTATAACAATAATCTAAATCAATGGGAAATACATCAATATACACAGAAAATTTGATGATATTCTGAGTTAATCAAAAGTTATTAGGAATCTAAATTTCGTACTGCTTAAGGAAAACGTCCATTATTTTTTAATTGGCTCTATGACTTCGGGTACAAAGTTTATACTTATTTGACAATGCAACAAAACTGTTTATTACCTTCTTCCATCATTTTCTGTCCATTGCCTCTTCCCAGCCCTAGCCCACCTTCGAGGGTTTTTTCACTTTTTCCATCCATCTTTTTCTAGGTCTTCCTCTTTCCATATTTGTTTATAGGCTTACTGCAAGGTACTGCTTTCGCTGTTTGCTCTCTGCTTAATATTCTTAGTTACCCCAACCACCTTAGTAGTGACGGAACAAACCGTAGAGGAATGTTCCAGGAATTTCCTACAAGGGATAAATTTTTTGTTTTTTTGCGCGCAGGTTTCTAAGACTTCTTTCTGCAGTAGTTGTGCTGACCGGTAAAGTTAAGAACAATACGTAAGCTGTATCGCGTATGCTAACACGAATGGACTTAAAATTTATTAATATAATCTGAGTTGCACCGTTTGTAGATGCATTGAGGTTTTAGCGCCCTACCCAATTGAACTGGATTAAAAAATAATTACTCAAAATTTAATGAATACACAATAAACTAATTGCAGTGCCTCCTAAAAAAATGTCGATTTTGAATCTAAAATATCTAAATCATTGGTTTGTTCGTCCATAATAAATTTGCTAGTACAGGGAAAACATATTTGCTTGGTTATTAGGTATGTTATGCTTTTAAGCGTAACTATGCATATTATATAAACACAAATTTCAAGGAAGTGCTTGTTTACACATTTTTAGTTAAGATTTATATACAGGGTGAATCACGACCGATACTACGGAGTTCTACGGCGAAGCAGCATATAATCGTTAATTTCTAATACAGTGTTATTATGTAATATGAGCAACATTTTAAAAATATTTTTAAATATACAGGGTGCTCCAAAAAAATTAGTATATCAAAGTTATGCTTTTTTAAATTACACACCCCGTATATTGTTGCATTTTCTAATTTTACATAAAAAATAAGTAGCACTTTCCTATACCTGCGTACAAAGTATTTCAAGTTATATCAATTTTTCTCAAATTGTAGAGATTTAGGAAAAATTAAATATCTCCTAATAAAATTAACTCCAACAAATTTACTCTTGGGTTTAAGTAAAATACTGTTCCCTTAGCCTATTTATTGACTGAATAGTAAACACCTCTTTACAGGGTGTTCATTTTTGTCAGTTAAATTAGTAGAACTTTCATACTGAAATATTCGGCTTACATGAAATGGAACACCCTGTATTTTATACGCTTATCGTTTAGCTTACTTAATTATCTTTCAACTTCTATAAGGGTTTCCTACACCTAAACCTTCAAATTTTCAACTTATTTAATACTTATTGGAATTTGTCTGTTCCTGTATCATTTATAGATTGAAACGTCCTCCCAAAATGCCTACTTAATGTCTTTTTGCTAATGTACTAGTATTTTTCTTTACCAATAAATAGAAAGCTCAGTACCAATCTTATGTATTAATTTTGTTCCGAGTCTGTTGAAAGTCGTTGAAATATTTTCAAATTAGTAATGGTTTATTCACAACAAGAATCAATTGATATGATTTTAACCATTGGTGAATGCTATGAAAATTGTTTACTTGCTTCAAGAGTGGACTCAGCAAAATACTCTGAGCGGGTACATCCCTATAAAAAGGATTTGAAAGGTTACTTTAAACGTTTCGTCATACAGGAAGTGTAGCTTACCCAAAGCAACTAAAAGTGAAGCTTGTTACAAATGATGATGATAATGAGTTTTTGGTGTTATGGTCCGTTGTTGACAACCAAAATTCTAGTACAAGAGTTATTGCAAGAGAAGCAGGGATTATTCAGCCTAGTGTGTGGCGGATCTTACAGAAACATATATACCACCCTTTTCATATACAAATACATCAAAGGTTATATGGT
This sequence comes from Vesta saturnalis, assembly GCA_036346205.1. Classification (NCBI taxonomy): domain Eukaryota; kingdom Metazoa; phylum Arthropoda; class Insecta; order Coleoptera; family Lampyridae; genus Vesta; species Vesta saturnalis. Next base: position 491,146 of record JARFJB010002261.1, on the reverse strand, counting down.
ACAAACTTTCAAAAACGTATTGATTATTCCTTACGAGTTCTTGATCAAGTTAGTGACAATGAACATTTTTTTGAAAATGTATGATTTACCGACGAGTCAACAGTCCATAATAATGGATTAGTGAATCGGCACAATTTCTATTATTACGACACCGAAAATAAACATTTATTTAGTACTGTTGATCGTCAAAATCGATGGAGTGTTAATGTGTATGGTGGAATTGTTGGATCGTGTTATTGGCCCGTATTTTTCGATGGCAATTTAAATGGTCAAAAATTCCTTAGATTTTTAAAGAGAGACTTGCTTGCAATTGGATGGAGCACCTGCACATTTCTCACGTGCTGTTAGAGAATGTTTCAATAGGAAGTTTCCTGGGAGAGGTGGACCAATTGCCTGGCCCGTATATCTCCTGAACTAACATCCATGGATTTCTTCTTTTGGGGTTATAACAAACATTTAGCTTACAGTACACCTCCCACCACTGCAGATGATATGACAAGACCAATGAAAAATCCTTGTGAGAGGGTCACGCCTGATAATTTGCATTTTCGTTGGAAAAAAGAGTAACACTGTGTATTCAAGAAGGTGAACATCATATCGAACATTTATTGCAATTTTTTTAATTTTTTGAGCAAATTATCACACCACATAAATAAAATTTTAGTGTGTACATGCTTTCTATACTTAGCCTATGAAACTTTTGCATTATGTAGATTAAACTAAAAATCGCAATATATTTTTAAAGTTTCACTTATTTTTTTTTAAATTGAAGCTGATCGGTTTCGCTTGGACGAGCCAAGCATCGACAGAGCTTTGAAAAGTGACAATTTGTGGTTACGGTTATCGAGAGTAAAGATAAGTGTATCAAAAATCTATTGCGACTTTTAGTTTAATCTACATAGTGTAGATAACTTTATAAACGTTTAAATTAAAGTTACTATGATTTGAATTTGAAAATGTGTTACATTATCCAAAAATCATTAAGAGTGACCATTTTGGGAGGATATTTGAATCTACAAATGATATAGGAAGCTGAAAGGTAATTAAGTACGCTAAACCATAAGCGTATAAAATACTGGGTGTTTCATTTAAAATAAGCCTAATATTTTAGTAATAATGTTCTACTAATTTTACTGAAAAAAATGAACACCTTGTAAAGAGATGTTTACTATTCAGTCAATAAATAGACTAAGGGAACAGTATTTTACTTAACCCTAAGAGTAAATTTGTTGCACTTAATTTTATTAGGAGATATTTAATTTTCCCTAAAACCCTACATTTTCAGAAAAATTTATATAACTTGAAACACTCTGTATGTAGGTATAGGGGCCCATATGAAAGTGCTACTTATTTTTTATGTAAAATTCTAAAATACAACAATGTGCGGGGTGTGTCATTTAAAAAAACATAACTTTGATATGCCACTTTTTTTGGAGCACCCAGTATATTTAAAAGTATTTTTAAAATGTTGCTCATATTGACTTACATAATATCACTGTATTAGACATTAACGTTATATTCCGTTTCGCCGTAGAACACCGTGGCATCAGTCGTGATTCACCCTGTATAGACGCTTTATCTATCTGAAGTCTAAAACTGTAAATACTATAAACTCCAGTGATAACAGCTCTTTCCTCGGTAGCTATCACTCCGACCGACACCTGCTAGATTGCAATACATAAATAAAAAGTTTACCTCGTGTAGGATTTGAACCTACGACATGTACTTTGCTAGAGTACCGCTCTAACCAACTGAGCTATTGAGATACAAGCCCCAGTCGATGTAAATTTTCTCTTTACGTGCAGGTGTAAATTACAAATATAATGAGATTACAGTCAAATTACTTATAAGTAAATTTAGTTTAACTCAATAAAGTAATTTATCAATGTAATTAATATGTCTAAACTACACTCTTGGACAAAATATAGAATATGTTCAATTTTTTTTGCCCATATGACAATTTAAGTTGCTCAAATATTTTAAAACAAACATCATGGGCATTTTCAGTTTTTCTGTTCGTACCCCGTTTCGTCACTGTGCCCACCAGTGGGCACCTCTTATATTAATTTCACGTATGGTGACGTATTTAGTGGTTTTATGAGATAACAAAACTTGCCTTAGACTGGGCAGAATTTATATACCGAGTGAGATTATGAGGGCTAAAGAAAATTGATATATTTTGGTATTTTAACATATTTTATTACAGAAATAAATAAAATTATCTTGCAAGTTTTTGTTATGAACGAATAAGTTCAAAAGTAAATATTTAATTAAAAATTATTGTTAACTTTATTAAATACATAAATAAAAAGTTTACCCCGAGCAGGATTTGAACCTACGACCTGTACTTTGCTAGAGTACGGCGCTAATCAACTGCGCTATCGAGATTCAAGCTCCAATCGATGTAAATTCTAAATATTTAGAATTGATTTTTGTTTGCGTTTTTGCTGGCATAAACTGGATCTACAAGTTGAGACATAGTTTTATAGCACGAATTGCACCTGTTTGTGGTAATCCTTATTTGACCCTCATATTCTTTCAGGAGGCGTTTTAGCTTCGAACTGGAAGGTCTTGACAGTCTAGGATTGCAATCCTGGTAAACTAGAGCGTCGATGATAGCTCCGTGATGCCCATTTTCTTGTTATTTATTTTGTTATGCAAATGCAGAGCATTTACCATAACTGTCGATGTCACAAAATGAAAAACTAGTTTTTTATATCACTTGACGGTTCTTCCCACATATGGTGGATATGATGCCATCTGACAGACACGTACTATTTTCATTTTTGTAACTGTGAAAGGATCAATAAAGTTTGCCTGCCCACTCTCTAGGTATCCTCTTCACGTAACTTAAGACGACCAATAACATCAAGCCCAGCCAGTTGCAATTTTTCATTCTTGCAACACAAGTCAGTTGTGAAAAGTTACAGTGTCTGGTAGCTACATACTTCTAATAGCGTTCATATTTTTCAGTGTCTGTTAGACACATACCTACTTCTAAATACGGTGCAAAATAAAATTGTTAAGATGTGTAGTTTTTATTTATTTCGGGAACATTATTACGCAAAGTTTTTAGACTTGTTGTTTTACACATAATGGATGCAGTTCTCAGTACCTCAGATGGTCGTGGCTCTTCCAAACGACGTAGAGAAGAAGTTTAAATGTGTAGAAGAACTAGAGGCATAGGAAGATTCTACTCTAGGCGAATCCATAGACGATTCGGACGATGATCCAAATTATGAGGAGCCTCCAAAAGTACAAGATAGAACCGACGATTCTGATGACACTGAATACAATACGGATACATATGAGAACAATCTAAACATAATTCACCTGCACACTAACCAAAACTTGCTTTGTCCTTTGTCTGAATATTTCTTGGGAAAAAGTGGATTCAAATGGTCTAGTAGCGGGCCCTCAACTAGACAGAAAATTCCTCAACATAATATTTTGAGAGGCATTCCAGGAATAACTAACACCTTACGTGAACCACAAATAGAAGATATTTGTTTGACCAAGAAATACTCCAGGAAATTATTCTCTGGACCAACATTAAACTTGGTGTTAGGACCAAAGTAAAAGATCACCAGAGGTATAGTTACAGACCTACTGATGATACTGAAATAAAAGCGCTTTTGGCCCTTCTTATGTTGACAGCAATTTATAAGTCTAATCGCGAAGACGTGCCCTCACTTTTTTCAACGTAAGTTACTGGCCGTCCAACTTTCCGGGTGTGCCTTGATGTCTGTAAAAAGATTTGAGATCCTTATAGCAGATTTACGCTTTGACAACTCAGCTACTATGAATGCAAGGAAACAAGGTAACCCTGGAACTGCAATAACAGATATATTTCAAAGGTTTGTGAACAACTGTCAAAAATTATATTCTCTGGAAGCCTATTGCGTAAATGAAATTCTTATCCCCTTCCTTCCCAAGACGCTGCAAATTCAAAGTTTTCATGCCAGCCAAGCCAAATAAATGGTCTCAAAATTTTGGCATTAACAGACGCTCGTACCAGTTATTTCTATAACGGGTACCTTTATTGCCGAAAGGGATCGGATGGATTTGGTTTGTCAGACGAAGAAAAGAAGTTGTCGATCCCCACACAAACCGTGCTTAGATTGACACCCCCAATTGTCAACAGCAATAAAAATATTACTGCTGACAATTGGTTTTCTTCGATATAATTGGCGCATGAGATGCAAAAACGAAAACTGACTATAATATAATATAATATAATGTAATGTAATTTAATGTAATGTGATGTAATGTAATGCAATGTAATGCAATGCAATGTAATGTAATGTAATGTAATGTAATGTAATATAATGTAATGTAATTTAATGTAATGTAATGTAATGTAACGTAATGTAATGTAATGTAATGTAATGTAATGTAATGTAATGTAAAGTAATATAATATAATATAATATAATGTAATGTAATGTAATGTAATGTAATGTAATGTAATGTAATGTAATGTAATGTAATGTAATGTAATGTATGGATTCACCAACGCCATCACTTTGTTGAGTTACGTGCCCAAGGAAAACAAAACCGTTTTGCTAATTTCCACCATCCATCACTGCAGGGGTGTTGACATAGAAACAAATAAGCCGGAAGTGATAGAGTTTTATAATTCGACGAGAGGAGGAATTTATTCCATGGATCAAATATGTACCAATTATTCAACTAGTAGGAGAAGCCGTTGATGGTCATTGTCAGTAATTTACATGTTGGTAAATATATCAGTAGGAAATAGTAACATTTTGTACCATTGTCAAGGATGTTCCTCTTTTAAAGCGATTTACTTTCACAGAAAATTTGGCTATGGCTCTTCTTAAACCACATGTAAATCGTAGACTTTCTATTCCTAATTTACGAGCAGATCTTAGGGTCCTTATTCAAAACATTCTTGAGAATAACAATACAGAAACGCCCCGGATGGATACTACGGAAAAGCTTGAAAAGAAGCGTATATGCAGCATTTGTTCTTACACAAAAAGCAGAAATACGGGTTACAAATGTATAAAATATGAGAAACCAATTTGTTTCGAATGTTGCAGGAAGCTGTGTATAACGTGCTGTCAAGAATTATAAATTTTACTTCGAACAATAACACGTCATACCAACATCGAAAGATTAATTTTTCTATTTTTAACCAATGTTAACGTTTTTATGTTTATTCGTAACAACGTTATCTACATGAATAAATGTTTCTGTATAAGTATTAAAACTTAATTGTTCGAAATCTAGCGCAAACTCATTATTTTGTCAATTAGGTGTCTGAGAGACACGTACTTCCCAGAGTAGACTAATAGAGCATGCTTCTGATTAAGGGCTAAATTCAACTACCATCGCAGATTTGTCACCTTTTTTCACCTTCGATTTACTGTAACCATGGAGTCATCATGTTTGGTAGTAAGCATTAATACATCTCGTATGTCTCTCCATTTGCAGACTACGGTTTTATTTTCATTTTGTTGAGCTACGACTTCACCTTTTCTCAATTTTGCTTTCACACATCTGGGGATTTATTTTTCTATTTGATCTTAGGGTTACAACTAAATGTGTTTTCCGCTGGATTAAACTATCAAAAAGCGAAACGCTTGTATACCAGTTGTCTGTATATAGAGTTCTACCTATATCCAGAAGTCCGTCCATTATTTTTTTGAAAACAGGTAAATCATGTACCTACTCGCTCTTTGCCTGTGTAGACTTTGAACGACCAAGTATATCCCCATCGATACAAAATTTAAAAACTTTAATACCGTGTTTTTGTCTATTGTTAAGAAGATACTGTCGTAAATATATACGTCCCCGAAATGGTACGTTGCTTTCATCAATACACACTTCATCTTTGGGGTAATAGGATTGCTTGAATTTCTGTTCGAGAATATTTAAAAATTTAGAAATTTTGTGAAGCCTGTCTTCTGGGTTCATAGGTTCCTGATTACTTGATAAATGAAACATCGTTGAATTACGTTTTCATAGATTCTTTTCGTGATCTAGTAGTTTCCTAGTTTGGGCAGGTGCATTAGCCCCATCCAAATGACGATTCGAACAAACTTGCGCATCTCTGCAGTAATTTTTTGCGTAGCATATCTATTCGTTTCTTTTACCAACATCATCGTCTATGAAATGCCCGAAATATAATATAGGATATGCTCCACGAAATTTCTGGATTACATCTGCAGGAACCCCTGCCTAAACAGCAGAAAAAGGAAATGTTATTCTCTCCCCTATCAGAGGTTCCCACCTCCTCTGTGGTAGAACATCAGCTAGAGAAACAACTTCAGCAGCTTCGTCCTCTTTCACCTCCGTTGATTCATCTTCACTTGAACTGGAGCTTTTTTCATTTTGAGAGGAAGTAGGGTATGCAGTGGAGTCATCGGAGTAATCTGCGGCATCAATATCAGGCAAGTTTTCCAGTTCCAGAGCAAATTGTGCTTCTGTAAGCCCTACCTCTTCTTGACATTATTGTTCAAAATCTGAAACAAAACAAATAATAGAATGTGTGCCCACCGGTGGGAATTTGGTCCTACAATGTAGTCGTGGGACCACCTACCCAGCGGTGGGCACTAAAATTTTTTTATAGAAAATCGCTAAAACAGGAAAAACAAGATTTAAAACACAGTAATGTACTATGAAAAAATTTAATTATTCAAAAAACCCATTTCGAACCTGTAGTCCCAGGGGGTGAAGGTCCAATTAAGGCGTGGCGCTAAATGTATTAAGTAAAGAGTTTAAAATTTTTTGAGAATCAAATTATGAAAAAAAATCTTAATGCTATGAAAAAAAAAAGGGACTAGAAACTTAGTGTGTCTTAAGACGCTAAATTTTACGTTTTCGTTGAACGACTATTTCTCAAGCTCTAATAACTGCTTGCATCCTTCTCAGCATGTTGTGAATTATAGTTTTAATAGTCTCCTGGAGAATTGCATTTCATTCCTCTTATGCTGCGATTGTCATTCATATTACAGCATTTCTTTGCCGGATGCGACGTTTTAGCATGTGCCATAAATGCTCGATCGGATTTAAATCAGGGCTATATGGAGTTCAATCCAATCGTTCAATTCGAACTTGTTCTATTTTAGCGGTATGTGGACGTGCGTTATCGTGTACTAGAACGCATTGGTCTTATCTAATATGACCGATAAAAGGCAATACATGATTCTATAAACGATTTTAAAGTACATGTCAGCTGTCATTCGCCCAATCACTTCGACAGGTTCGGGATGTCGCTCAAATTTAATACTTCATCAAAGCATTATAGTGCCACCACCAAAACTAACAGTCTGTTTTGTTACAGGCCAAATACTTAATAGAGCATAACCCTTTAAAGGCAATTTTTGCGCACGGCATAGCTCACCGGTGTGGGCGGGGTTCTTACTTAATGCTGCAAAAGGGTACTCGTCACAACTCGAAAAACGTTACAATCGGGTGAAAATGTCAAAAAGGCGCCACCAGCTAGAAACATTTGTAGCGGGAAAACGTCACGAACTAGATCTTAATAATGGCCTAACAGGAAACCATCATGTTCCCTGAAAATAAAATACTCTCTCCTGAAAACTACTCCAAAAAAAATTACGCAACGTTCACCCAAACTTCACTAAAATATTAATCTCCACATAAAAGTCTCAAAATTGCGATAATAAAATTAAAAACTCTTCAAACATTTTGATAAACTTCAACGTCAAAATTATTGTCTCAAATATCCAAAAAAAAACTGATCAATACAATAACTAATTATTCAAATTCAAACTAAAAATGCGTCACAACAAAACTAAACGTGGCCGAAAATTTGTAAAGACCTGAAATTGAATAAACGACGAAATTGGGATTGTAATTCCTAAATTCGAAAATACACAATTCATTCTCAAACAAATAAACATACGGCTTACCTTTTGGCAAATCCAGGTAATACACTGCTGATCAGGAGACTCCTATAAAAAACTTCAAAAATTGTGACTATTCGCAAAACTATCGTATGCAATAACAAACAGCTGACTGGTCAATGATCGTCTTACTTCATAAGCATGTTACTTTATAATCTAAAATCTTTTTAAAGTTACTTATTACCAAAATCAAAATAGCAAACGCTCAAATCGAGAGTCATTACGTTAGAGATTAATGAAACTTCAAAACTTCACTGTAAAAAAAACTTCAATAAAATTGATTACACTCTAAATCAACGATAAAAGGATGTTGTCCCTGTAAAATTATTTAACTCGTAATTTCTCATAAAATAATTCAAACACTAAAAATCCCAAATACTGATTACTAAAAGTATCTAAAATCGAAACGTTTTGCTTTACGTCGGCAAATCGCAGTAACAGAGGACGAAGTCACAATAAATTCATATCTATTAATAAAACAGATATGAACATTAACAATGGTCCTATATTATGACATCCGTATATCAAAATTTTGGTACAGTGAGTACAAGACAAGCACATTAAATTTTGCAAATAAAAAGACAACGTACAATAATAAAATTCTGTTTACGCCTGCAGTAAGATCATATTCCCCAAACTCAGTTACCTCATATTCTAAATAACTACTTTTTATTAAACACAATGGAAATAGTAAATAACAAGCGGCAACTTTCTATTTATAGTCACTCGAACTAGATTACGGCAATTAATTCAACCAAAAGCACAGGTAACTAATTTTTCATCTGATTTAACGTAGATGCACAAATATTTATCTGTACTTTCGTGCATTGCTTAATTTACAAAGCGTTCCTTGACGTTAATCTATTTACTCTAAACTTTATTAAAGAGGCACTATGTACCGCAAGTTTGTACTTTATTTGTTTGAGCTATGCGAAGCTACCCCTTCAGCCAGGAACTCGTTAACATTAATCCACATAACCAAAAGGTTTAGTACTTCGTAAAAAAACACTAAACCCAATTACTTCTTTGACCGAAAATTGTCACTATTGACAAAATGAAACACAACGATAAAACAAACCGGGGGTATGTTAAAACTTTTCTAAGAACCCAAGTAGTGGAAGCGGAGAACCTCCTAGCGTTCGGTACACCTTCGTTCTTTCCTCCCACACTAACCCCTTTTGCATACATTGCGAAGTCGCAAACAATGCAAAAAAACGTGAGCATTCTACTGCATCTCGTATAAGACTGACTTCAACATTATTCAGTATCAGCCATCTAACCTAACATCTGCCAAAAACGAACTAATCCCGAGAGCCGTCGGGAAGATTGCATCGCCCAGAAAAATACTTCGCAACCAGCGGGTGTTATCAATGTAATCGATATCCTGTAAATTGCAGTTTTCAGAACGACACTAGATCTTAACGCCTCGTATATCAAAGTGAAACTTTTTGTTTAAGACCAAAAATTTTATCGAAAGCTTCCGACAATTTGTCGCCTAAAACGTTATACAAACTGCGCTATATGCTTTTCTACACTATATTTGAATAAAAAGTAAAAATTTTAGTGTAATCGGTAATTTTCAATGGCCAAATTTCATGTAAATGACTATGTTTAACGAAATCTATAAGATTACGAACAACTATTATTTGCAAAGAAACTACTTAATTCTCAACCAAATTAGTAAAAGAGATTTTACTGGCTATTGATACCGATACGTAAATCACATCTTAATTTTAAACTTCTATCTAAACTTGATAAACAATCCGACTATTGGTACTTTCGTTGACCGAAGTCGCTTGAGTCCTGCCCTCCCGGGCATCCCAAAGAGCCACAATTTTATTCCTCGCAGATCTTGCTCTTCTTAGTCGTGATTTTGGAATTGACGAATTTTTGTCCCTCCCAAAATCCTTGGCACGGATCGACGAATCGATGTGAGAGTGTGGGCGCCTCGCCCTACTCACCTGGGGTGTAGCGTTTGTTTTAGAACTGGTAATTTTAAGGGTTTGACGGTTAAAACGCCACGCTTGGCTAGTGCGTGTTGACGATTACATCAGGAATAAAGGAGAAAGTGACTGGCAGCCTTTACCGAACTCAGAAAATCGGAGCACCAGTATTAAGGAGCCCATGGTAAAGGTTGTAGTATTGCATCGGGCGGCATGGGGTATACATGCCTTCCACCTATGCAGTTGTAGAATATTAGACCTGAAAAGAAAACATTAATTGGTTTACATTGTATCATATATGAACAATTTTTTTCTTGTACGATTGCTTAATAAAGTAATTGCACTGAAAACAAAGCAGGATATTCATTAGCCTAATTACAAAAGATCGGGCATAAGTTGTGTAGTATCCCAATCTGCTTATACAGTAAAAGGAGTGGTTGCGATGTGAAGTACTGCTTAGATCTGTATAAAGAAGCCCAGTTTACGGGCAGCTGTTCTTCAGGCTGACAAAAGGTGGTCAACCCATCAAAGGTTCGATGATACGAACATACCTAACATAGAAATAGAGTTTGAAAACTTGAGATCTAAGCCATTCATATTTACAGTAGGAAATAATTGTCGCCCTTTTTAGGGATAGGTTGGACATTTGCCAACTTCCTCGATGAGGAAAACTCTCCAGATAACATGGACATCGAAAAGGGTTTGGACAATACAAGTACTAGCTCGGGATAGCATTTTTTATGGACGACAGCTGGAATACCGTCAGGGCCAGTCGCCTTGTTTGAGTCCAGTTTATTGATAATTGATTCTAGGAGCTTGTAACGAAAGTGGATTGGTTTAATAGCGTATGGGATAGATTTGGGCGATGGCACAGTTGTACCAGAATCATTGAGACGTATATTTGATGCAAAGTAATCGACAAAGGGGTTGGGTTTTTCAACAGGACCAGCTACTGCAGCTCCGTTGCGAGACGTCATGGGAGGAAAGGAAGGTGTACTAAAGTTTTTACTGATGACTTTAGCTAATGACCACAATTTACGACCACCTAAAGGACATGAGACTAATTCTGTGAAGTTACGTTCTTCAAACATCTTTTTGGCCTTGGAGATAATCCTTTTGCAACTATTCTTTGCGGCAATATAGTCGGCGTGATTTTCGATAGATTTATTTGATTTACATTTGGTATAGTTTCTGATTTTGCGATAATGCATCAGTGCAAGCCCTATTAAACCAGGGTTGGGAACGGGCATGACCTACACGATTATGTTTTTTGGGAATGCATAACTCCATACCCATCAAGATAACTTTAGTTACTGAAAGAGCAGTGTTTGAAGAGGAGGACCGTTTTAAGCAATACTCACGCCAGGTTAAGGTTGTAAAAAAATTTCGCAGTTCGCGGCAGTTAGCTGATTTAAAACACCACATAGTTCTGTTTTCGAGTAATAGTGGGATTGGGTACAGAGGAAGTTATTTCGATTAGGCAGTGGTCTGATTAACCAAGTGGGGAAAGGATTCTTGTTTTATATACAAGTGGGTTAGTTGTAAGGAATAGGTCCAGGAGATGTGGAGTATAGTTAGGGTTGTCAGGGATTCTGGTTGGTTCGGAAATGATTTGTGTGAGATCACAGGATACAGCAAATGCTTCTGCGGGATTAGTGGTAGACGAAAATTGAAACCAATTGGAGTTGTGAGCATTAAGATCTCCCAAAATTGAAATATCGTAAAATGGAAACTGTGATAAGAGGTAGTCAAGGTAATCAAAAAGATCTTGGAAGTTATTCTCATTGGGGGACCTATACAAACAACAGTAGAATTTCACAAATTGGGCTCCAGAATGTTTGAGCCAAATCGCGTCATATTTGTCGATATCAAATGCGGACATCCTCTTACAACCTACGCTGTCCTTGGTATACGCACATACTCCGCCTTTAAGGCGAAAGTGAGAGTTGAGGTGGTATCTGGAAAATCGCTGATCAGGCAAATCAGTGCTTCCAGGTGAGACTTGTGTTTCTAATAGAAACAGAATATACGATATCGATTCATAAATAACAATTTTGCAGGAGTATTCCGGTTTTAAGTAGGCCACATGTAATTTAGAGTAGAATTAAATGACGCTTTAAAATTAAAAAAATTCCGACTACTTCTGGAGATATCCGTAAAGGAACAAAATTTTTTAAAAACGTTTTTATTTTTTTCTAAGCTTATTTGAAGAGATAATTCAAACACACAACACTTTTTCGTTGCCACATTTTCCCATCTACACAGTGGTGTTACCATATTTCAAATCCGACGTTTCGCTTTTGCGCAGCCCTCATCAACTTCAATTTTTTAAATACGGCCCTGTATTTTTTAAATTGAATTCTAAAACAACCTTTTATTCTCAATTCGATGACATATGACACTTAATGCTTTTTCCAGACTTAAATAAATACGGGCCCGTATTTAATTTTTTCGTATCTTACAACGTTGAAAGACTCGTATAAACTTCGGGTTTTAAAGGCTTCTGATAAAAAATCAATAAATCCAGACATTATTTAATCGAGCTGTTTGTAGAGAAAATTGATAAATATGACAGATTATTTTAACTGAGATTTGAACTTAGTTCACTTGCATTCTACAAAACACATTTTCATAACATGTAACAAATAAACAAGATAGAATAGTTATAATAGGTGTTCTAATACTTCACCCCAAGCACAAACGAATTCTTTTTTTTTAATCTGAATAGCTCTTAAAACATTCCTTCTTCTAATTTTCGTTCTCAACGTATTGATAATTCTTCTTCGCAACTTATCGATGTTAACCTAAGAAAGTACGTAAAAATTCTAAGTACAGATCGGAAGTTAAACTTTCTTTACAAATGTAGCGCACTTGTGGACGCCGCTCTTGATGCTCCCGTGGATTTACAACGGACCAAATATGTTCGTTATGTGGATTAAACAAACCGGAATTAGTAAATTTTCATTCGCCGCTAAAAATTACGTTGTTAAGGAAATTAGGATTCAGAGCTAACTGATCGGCCACATATCTGCAGAATTTTATTCGTCGGACATTATCGCCAGGATGTAAAGTTTGCGTGATTTAAATTTTATATGGAGGGTATCTGTGTGTTTTAAGTGCTCGCCATACTACTTGCTGGGAGGTGTTTAGCTGCAAATCAATTCCTCTTGTGGAAGCATTTGGAGTAACTTGAATCTAACAGTTAAAATTATTAGGTACATTATTATTACTACAGAAAATTTTATAAGTACATCCACCGACATAAAATCCTATCTTTCTTCTGCAACAATTTTATGCCCCTATAACATTTTTATTTATTGTCCGAACTGAGCGTTGTTTTTACATATTTGTAAACTGTAAAGTAATAATAAAGTAAAATAAAACGTTAATTTCGAACAATAAATAAAAAAGTTACGCGCGTCAAAATTCTTGCTAAATCTGAGTGTGTCTCGAATTTTATATGAGTTTGAGTGCAGACTAGTGTCAATATTTTTTCTTGAAATATTACCATTTCCAAAATACGCTATTCGTTATTGTTTATCCTCTGTTCATATCTACCTCTAAGTATTTTTTATGCGTAATAGATAACATTAAATTTATTATCTGCGAAAGTCAATTAAAATTGTTATTTAAATATACCAGGCTATCTAAATATTACGTCGAACGTTTATTATAAAAGTTTAACAATTAATTATAACTAATATTTAAATTAGCTGTGACGCTTTAACAATTCATAGAGTTGTTATCACGAATATAACACATTCTAAAAACGTTCTACTTTTAAGATTGCTGTCTTTAGCTAAATTTTTGTATTTTCATAATTTAACCTATGGTCTAATTCATTAAAATGAACTGCTAAAGCACAAGATTTACGTTTCTACATACAGTCACTTTTGTGCTGGGTTAAACTATGTTTTATTTTTTGTGTTGTATGTCCAATATAACGATTACAACAATCTCTACAAGTAATCTTGTATATAACATCATATTGTTGACATGAGGCGTAATACCTTTAAAATTATTAAAAAGTACGTGTGATGTGTGAAAATTAAATTTGGCTAATTTAACATGTAGATTTCGCATAAATTTAGCCAACTGTGGTGTCAATCTATCTATGTAAGGGAATTTTTTATTAACAGTCTGTCCAACATTGGTATTTTTTGATCATTGATATATGTAGGTGTTCTGAAGGCTGAATATAAGTTTGTTAAGAAGCGATCTCGGGTAGCCATTATTTATAAATTGGTTTCTTCTTCTACGGTAAACTTGATATGCTTATTATAAGAATTGAATATGTTGAGAATGTGTGACGTACTATCCTTAAGAACTGTGCAAATTACATAATTTGGGCAGATTATACTCCTGATAAGCAATTTTCATAATATTTTTCAAGAAGAATCACTTTACTTTACTTAATGATAACAAAATTGTAAAAAAAACAGGCTGAAAGCAAATATACTAAATACTAAGACAATACGTTGTAAATCAATAACATGAGAGGCCTTGCACGGGAAATTACTAAGCATTTAAGTGTGCCCTACTGTTGAAATATGAGTTTTCTTTACTATCTCAAAAATTACAATTTTATTTTATACCATTTTCAATTGTCTCTCAATACTTTAGGTTTCCCAGGTACTATTTATACACTTGAAATACGAGTTATTTCAGTGTAATAGAAGATGCTAAAAGAATCTGAAAGATTACATTGCCGGCTTCAATGGGGTATCATTTGAAGGAATTGTAAAAATGTCGGGTCCGTGGCAAGTAATCACCCAGTATATAGCAAAACTTTATAGAAACTTTTTGGAACACTATGTCTATTTCAATATATATATATATATATATATATATATATATATATATATATATATATATATATATATATATATATATATATATATATATATATATATATTATTCATAATTTTAATGATTTTTAAAAAAAACAGTAGTTTTTTGCATTCGTTTAAAAATGTAATAAAAATTCATATTTTCTAAACGTTTACTAATGAGCAAGGTAGTTATAATAGTCAAAACGATTGAAACCATCATAATAGTACCTGTAAAATAAAAGTTATTGATTTGTTTTTAACCTTGATAGGCGAATCTATAATTGAAGTATTCTTTTTAATAATTGTGGACCGACACGGGCTAAGTCTGGTCTACCGTGATTAAGCACACTTAGTAGGATCGGTGGGGGGATATTAATTTTCCCAGAGATGGCTATGAACGGCTATCTTCAATTCTCATATATCATAAGTGAGACGAAAGCAGGAACTAGGGGGATCATTGCAGAGTTGAGAAGCCGTGTGGAAGAATGGTGATTGCGCTCATTTGGTACAAGTGAAATCTGCACTACATATTCATGATGTGAATGAACGAACCTAGTATTCATAGCAAAGGTAGCCCGGGATGGTATCAGAGAATGTAGTTGACCCGCGCAATAGCCATTGTAATGGCGATAACACAAACAAAGAACTGAAACGATTCTTCTATGCTGAAGGGACTATATGTCAGAAGTTAAGGACGGGTCGTTCATAAACCTAATCGCCCTTTTTGTTATTGGGAAACACCCACCTAAAGGTGAAAGCTTATATTCCAGATGAGGTCGAATTTGGGCCTTACACAAAAGAAAAAGTTGCCGCGAAGTAAAGTATTGTTTAGATCTATACGAAAAGCCTGTTCTACGAGCAACTTATTTGGTGGCTGTCAGAAGATGGTCAACCTATGATCGATTTTAAGATATAGTGATTCCTAACATAGCAATAGAGCCTGAAAACTTAAGCTCTCAACTTACCCAAATTGAAAATACTATTTCAGCTTTAATGTGTTGATATGAGATAGAAGATGGATTACTATTATGAGTAAACTGAGGTGAACTACAGTGAAGAGTGCTGTCGTCAGAAAAGCAATGGATCGGGTTAGTCGTTGAAGAAATTTAACCCAAACGAGATGAGTTTGGCAAGTAAACACTTATGCCAAACTTGGTCAAAAGCATTTGAGATATTTAAACCGACTGCAACTGTTTTAACGGATTGTTATAACGCAGTTTTTCAAACGGTGGTCACACAAGAAAGAAGATCAGCTGTTGAACGATTCTGTCACACTAAGGCGTGTGTTAGTATCAAAGAAAGAGTGCAGTTACTGGTTGGTGTTTTTCCATAATTTTAGACAAAATGAAAGTGATGGAAATTGGTACGTAGTTAGAGGGATCGGTCTTATCGCCAATTTGGGAATAGGTTGAACATGTTTCAATGATCAAATAAATTTCCCAGAAGATACAGAGAACAAATAGAGCTGGTATGAGTTCGGGGGAACATTTCCTTAATACAATAACTGGGATACCGTCTAAAAACTACATATCCGTCAAGAGATATGGGGGAAATAAAGATGTACCCGAGTTTTTACTGATGGCTTCAGCTAAAGACCAAAATTTACGACTGCCCAAAGTAGATGTAACTTTTACAGGTATTTCTAACACCAGCGTAGTCTGCATGACTTTCGACCGTTTTATTAGATTTTCATTTAATATAAGATCTATTTTCCAAGATATCGCATCAGCACAAGTTCTATTGAACCACGTTTGGGAACGATAATGACATATACGATTTTGTATTTTTTAAAGTAAAGTAAAAATAGATGATCAACCGTTTTTACTTAACTCCTGCTAAACATAGCGGTAATTATCGACCAACATACTCTTAATAAAAAAGTTACCTTTTGCTACGATTCTAGGAACAAATATTACATAACGTTATTTTGCTTAAAACACACTTTCGTGAATGTTTACACAATAACAATTAAGACTTCCAGTTTTATGACGCTAATTCAGGGCACCCTTGGTTTTCTTGAAAAGTCCAAAGCTAACTAGGTACGTCAAGAAAAGATTTTACTGTGATTTCTTCAAATGCGTTTAATTCCGTTATTTCCATTTTAAGAAACAGAGTGCATAGGAAAGAGTAGATAATTACGTTCCTTAGAAGGCAGTGAAGTCGATTTTTTGTTGTAAGCTTTTGTTTTTGAATTTTGAAACAATAGTTGGCTTCCACTTTTTAAGAAAAAGTTTTTCTGGCTTTTCTGATGATATAATGTATGTCATAGTTATTTAAAAAAACTAAAG
This sequence comes from Vesta saturnalis, assembly GCA_036346205.1. NCBI lineage: Eukaryota > Metazoa > Arthropoda > Insecta > Coleoptera > Lampyridae > Vesta > Vesta saturnalis. The sequence goes on along the minus strand of JARFJB010002261.1, from coordinate 474,186 downwards.
GGATACGGTAGCTGTTCCGGTTTAATTTCAGAATTATTAGTATGGTAGGCCATGGAAGCCGTTGATACTCATTCTAATCTAAAAACGCGTGATATAATTGAATCTTACATTAGGTGTCAAAAAAATGAAGTGCGAGTTGCACAGTAATATTTTGACTCCTATTTTGAACGCCGTCAGCTTTCTCAACGTACATTTAAAAGACTGTATAGTGCTTTGGGTTAATATGGATCTTTCTGTAAACTCATAACTGAAACAGGACACATTAATGGAGCTGCTGAAGTGAACACGTTAGCATCTGTTATGCCTAATGCACCAACTTCAACACGAGAAATTAGTGTGTAAGCGGGAATTTCATAACGTACAGTTTAAGTTTAAAATGCTTTGGACGAGCTAAAGTAGATTTAGAAATTGCGGAATGTTTAATAGGCACAACAAGCAGCTCTCGTCATAAGGAAATCGGTGTAATGTCGACCAAAACACCACAAATTAAACTTGGGTTTAATTTGTGTTGTGGTGTTATCGAATCAACACGTCTTAGTCCACACGTTTTTGATGAGACTTTAACCGGCAAGTGTCATCTTCATTTCCTACAAAACTATTTCGAAGATATAATAAAGGAAGTAAATGAAACTCGCGCAACACTGGAGTGGTTCCATGATGATGTCACTATCATCCCATAATCTATTACTGTAACGTGTCAATTCTTGGCTATCGTTGCCTTAATTTGAGATTGTGTTATTATTGGTAAATAAATTTACATTACGTTGGTATCTTTAGGCATTTCTTTTTTCTTTTAATAATTAAATTTTGATGTATGTCGATATTTTCTCTTTAGTATACATAATTACGAATACTCGTGTATATATTGCTACCGTATATAATTGCTATTTTAGCCACATCAATTTTTGTTGTTCCTTGCGCAAACGCGAACGGAACTCACTTATCTATTTCCGTTCGTTCTGCCTTGCAATGCAGTACGTTATAAATTTTTACTCTCTTATATGAGGTACGTAACGGCTTTTGATTACATTTTGTATATATTATATTTAATAGGGGAGCGTGGTGGACGACGTCATTAAATACATAAAATAGCGTGTATGATAATGCAGTTTCATATTCAAGAATTATTAATGGAGATACCTTTGTTTTGCATCAATAACGCATGCTGCTTTCGTGGTCTAAGTCTGCTTTCGTTGTCCCAACATCTGAATTAGTAGTCTGGTCTACATTTCGTTTATTTGTATCATCATATCATATTGATGGAAAATGAAGTTCTGAAACTGCAGTTCGTTTAAAAATAAAGTTAATATATTATATTTATTTGAGTACAAGAAAGTGTAAGTACGTATCCTTTTAAAGCAAAGTAAATAACAAGTCAGTACAGTGTTGTTTTGATACGGTTATAATGAAAAGAAACAGCTGTCTTCGGTTTCTAAGATGAAAATATTTCAGTGCATAACCTTGTATCTGTAATGTCTGTTGACATTGGTAAATTAGACGTTATTGTTAAAGATATACAGTGTTGATCATCTTTTATTTGGAATTCCATGCAAAGATAGGTTATATGTTTGTATAGTTTGTGTTGAATTCGGAATCAGTTAATATTGTAAAGCTTTACGAGAAGTATTGTTTTAGTTGGTTTTATGCTGAAATTAGTCAGATATTATTTTATTTGATTAAATATACAAATAAATACAGCTGTTTAGTGTTATTAAGATTACCTGTGGTATTAATTCACAACTTTCTCAATTTGTTTTGTATTTAATCTTTTAACGTATAAAATTGAGTGGCGCCTAACAAATCAAATGATTTACTGACAACAGCTATGGATAGATCGCTGGCTCCTCGCAACCCGATAAAATAAATGAGTTCTCATCCTACAGTAAGTTTCGTAAGCAATGTACTTAGCTGAGCTAGACCGAGGTGCAAACTCACCGTTTTAATGTTCAAATTCCAAACAATACATTTTTCATTTCTTATATTAGGAGCGCAAAATTATTTAGATACAATTTTCCCGACTTCTGAATACGAAGGACTGCTCTAGTTGCATGGCCACCTCGACCACCCGATCTGTCTGTTTTTGATTTGTGTTTGTGGAGCACGATAAGGTGTATCGAAGATCGTATTAAGAAAAGGAGGATCTTAGAGAGAAGCCGTAGTAGAAATTGGCGTTCCTTAAGAAAAGTCACAGAGTTTGTCTACATAATAGTGGTAAATCATTTTAAACATACGTACAAATATCTTTAGGTAATACTTAAGTAGTTAGTCATAGAGTAGTTTTGTTGTTTTTTCTGTTGATGTGTACCATAGCTAATTTTGTGCATTAACACTTTTTTAGTTGCTAAATAATATTTTTCAATTTTGTCAATACATACTGGGCTTTCTTCATTTTGAAAAATGCAATGTAATGATTTATAAAACATTATCCGAAACATAGTGATACGATTTGTACCCGAATATAACAGCTGTCATATCTCTTTAGTTGTTTAAAATAACTATGTCATATCATTATAAAGGTCAGAAAAATTTTTTCTTAAACCGTTAAAGCCAACTATTGTTTCCATTTAATGAATGTGTGTTTATGTCGTAGCTCAAGCACAAAAGCTTACATCAAAAAATCAATTTAACAATCTTATAGTGTGAAGATCAGTTTTTTTCCTTTTTACTCCGCTAATAACAAACCGTAAAGTCCGTAATTATAAATAGAAATATTCTCTTTTTATTCCGAAATTAAAGCTTGATAAATAACATGTTAGTTTGCAGTAAAACGCATAGATAGAGATAAGTAAACCGAAGCATTGAAAATGGATGTGTTTCTTCGAACTTCATTTTTAAGTAATAGAAATTTTATCCGTTTATGAATGAAAGGGAACATCCGTGAATCTTAAATATGGTAGCATAATTTTGCCTTTGCAAATACCGTCTAGAAAAAAGTTAATTTTGTAATTATATAGAAAACAAAAGTTCACTAATTCACTCCTGAGATTAAAAATTAGAAGTACAGTACGCAATACTGCCTATAATTTTGGTCAAATAACTTTAAGATAATAATAGATTGTAATCTCTCTGCCATTGTATAAAATTCTGTATATTTGAATAATGCGAACGCCGACAGATGTGTCAAACAGTAATTAGCTTCTGTAATTGCGAGATTTTGAGTTGATAGAAGTGTTATTAATTACTAATTAAACCGTTTGATAGGAGATGTGTTTTTTGTCAATAGAAACTGGAAAAATTTTATACCAATCGCTTCGTTATTCCACAGTTAATCATTTTATCACAACAGAAGTCTTAGATTATTGATTGATTTAATATTAATTAAAACAAGTCGATACGCTGTCCCTCTGCATAGAAACAAAGAATTCCCAGTTGCCCTTCTTTTAATATTTCGTACTCCATACAGGAAAGTGCATAGCCAAATTATTATCTTTTCGTTCTCACTGCTTTACTTATCGGACGAAAATTAAATTTTGTGAATAAGTATGAGGTAAAAAGTAGTTAAAATTGATTAGTATAATTAAACTTAATAAATACTCGCTCTGTAATTAGGTTTGAGAACTAGTTAATTTATTTGGACACAAGTAGCAAAAATTTGTTTTGCTACTGACCACCGTTTCCGTTTAAAGCTTAACCATTGCAATTGAAATAAATTAATAGAGCTTATACTTATACTTATCATTCATTCACATTCATCATTGGTGAAGGAATTTTGTTTGTCAAGGGGACATGTGACCTTTGTCAGCTACCGTATTCGCCTTCCGTCCATAGTAATTTTGTTTTAGGTACATCTTCTACCGCAGGATAAAACCCTGAGTATTATCCTCCACTGAGATACCTGGAGCAACCGTTTGGAAACCGTACAAGTACAGGATCTAAAGACTACCTGGACATTATATAATATTTGGGTGGCGCCCGAATCCGTTTTCTGATAAAATTACCGTACCTTATAAGTACCTTTAATAAATGTATTTCCAAACGTGTTTAATTTTTGTATTGGTGCTCGTTGAGGTAGGCTTCACTTGCCACCACCGAAAAACCCATTACAATAGAGAACATAATTATCTACAACTTTTTCTTAAAATATAAATAACGGAAATACACGCATTTAAAGAAATTACATAAAAATCGTTTTTTTGAGGTATCTAGTTAGCCTTGGATTTTTGATGAGTATAAAAGGTATACTGAATTGGCATCATAAAACTGCAAATTTTTCCTTATTTAACCGTTTTTCTGTACGCACTAGTTTCCGTGATTACCATAGTAGGCATAAAAAACACTCTGTATATAAATAAATCAGCACTAATACATTAATTTATACCTTACGCTTTTAAAGGTCAATCAATCTATTTTATTCAAACTAAAAAAGAAAAACTTTTTTAACAAGTAATTATAGAAGCTAAGTTATGGTAAAACATTATTTTTATCAAACTTATTTTTATGGTGTTGTGCTTTTGCGTTCAAGGAAGGTACTGAAAATAATATATTGCCAAATTGATCAGTTGCTCATAATATACGATTTATAAGGCATACTCGACTGCAATACTGGGTAGCCATATTAATATTATACATAATAATTTGATTAATTTGGCTCACTTGTAATAAATTACTGGCAACTCGAGTCCCACGGCATGGACGGGAAATTGTACCTAAATCAATTTGTATTAATAAACCGTACATAACACGTATGCCAAACGATTTTCCTGCTTAAGGGATAATGACAAATTTCAGTGTTAAATTGTACGTCTTCGTGTCGTTTTAGAATATAATCATTGAAGTAATAAAAAGTTATATTAATTTCATGTATATTAACTGCCAAAAATGTTAGAAAATGTATGTACAATCAATTTAAATATAGCTGGATTTCTTACCACCATTACCAAGTTAGACCAGGTTGAACATAAATGAACACAAGGGTAAAATCTGGTTACCTAAACTTCAAATTAAACATTATGTACAATTCTAACAAGTTTGTTAAATGATGTCATATACATATACATTGTAATTTCATGCATGGAACCTATCAGCCCTGCAATCTAGGTTATTAAACTATGTACATATAAATTCAAGGGTCGATCTCTGACAGACAACACAGATTTACTGAATCAAATATATTAATAATTAATATTAGAAATGTAGCTGTCAGCACGCAATCATTGCCTTGTCTCAAAAATATATAAAGAAACATAGAATCTCTTACTTAATTAATAAAAGTAATCCAACGTTAGGCTTTTCTTCCCGTACGTCACTGCACCAGTAATAATATATCCAGAATAAGGTGCTATGTAATAATGTTCCAACCTCTTTAAACTTTAACTGGTTGCTTCACTAATTAATATCTTTCCTTTCAGTAATGAAGACACACGTAAACACCTTAATTACGAACTGCATGCACCTGTGATCAATTACAGGTGCATTGGAAGATTTATGCATATTTCAGCTTTGGTATATTTGGAAACTGTCCCAGTTATATATATATATATATATATATATATATATATATATATATATATATATATATATATATATATATATATATTAATTTTCAGGTTTCCGAGTGCTGGATATAAAGTTGATGTTCTTCCGGGTTTGGTCTCGCGTAGATTCTTCTCCATGGTTCTTAAAAGAACCGATGTTGAAATGACGTTTCGGCATAATCTCATCTGCCATTTTCAAGTCTTCGTGTTTTGCTGCTCAGTTCGAGTTACCAGGAGCAGAACACGCGCGACCAAGCCCGGAAGAACATCAACTTCATATATATATATATATATATATATATATATATATATATATATATATATATATAACACACACACACACACATACATAGTTCCAGCGTAAGTATCAAACTAAAAATGGTAAAAATTAAAGAAAGATCTTTAACAATTAATAATATACAATAATAATAATAGCGGTCAAGTTATCGGAGGTAATGTAAGCAATCAAAGTTTTAACCCCCATCGGAGAAATTACTTTTTTCTGTTAAAATTGTTTGAAATTTTATTTTAATAATTTTATATTAAGATGCATTAAATCGCGTACTTATTCAAAACATAGTACAAGTGTAAAACATTAGAAATTACTTATAAGTCTATTTTGACTTTTGCATTTATTTGCTCAATTTTTTTAATATGGCTTTTAGGCGGTTTTAAATTTTATATACGATTACTAACAAACAGCTTTAAATGATCGTAATTTTATTAATTGGCGGCGAACAATTTTCAAGTTTTAAATTTTATAGAACTTGAAAGTACATATTCAAAAAACCCTCTTTTTGTATCTTCCAAACCAACATAAATCAAGGTTGTAGGACGACGTTTCGTTATTTTTAAAACTTTTGAATTAGATTTCAAGTTTATTATTAATGAAAGTACCAACTGCTACTTCATTTAAATCAGCTAACAGCTTGAATGTTAATTTGTAAACTTAGAACTTAAATATATGATCTATGTTATATACATTTGGAATTTATTTTCAACCTCTTTCGAGTGGCGTAGCTTCATAGTTAAATATATGAATTTCTGTTATAAGATCCATGTACTAATTCATTATATTTACTAACTTAATAACATACACTGTATTACTATCCCCAAAATAAATACAACACTTTTTTATGTTCGAAAATAAAAATTAAAATATCTGGTGTGGAACAACACACGACCTTCCAACATACAAAATGAAAATTAAATGAAATAATTTTTATAACAATCTTTACATTCCAACCTATGCAGGGTGGCCAATGGCGCATGGGTGGAAGATTGTGGGTTTATTAAGGGGCATTTCTAATCTTTGTTGATGGCATGTGGTGGAGTATCCTTAAGGCTACAAACCTAAGATACTTTTACTTGAATCACAAAGCTTATATAAGGCGATTTATATTAAAGCTGCCTTTATTTTAATGGAACCCCCTGTATATTATTGCATATTTGGATTCCCTGGTCAATTCTAGTGCATCACACATAGTGCCTAAAACGAATCGTTCAGCCGAAATTCCTCATTCTTACAAAGAGTAGATTTCTGAAAAAAAAGTAGATATGGCTGTGATCACAAAACTTAGAAGGTCAGACGGTGTTACTAGACATGAAATGTACTACCGTAAACCAAATGGTCAAATTCTTGTGTTTTGAGAAATTATTTTGTCAATTTAGAAAACTTGAATCAATGGTAACTTGATTTTTTCAAATGGAACGGCCATTTAAAAAATACAACTTCGCTATAAATTGCCATGTATCAACTTTGCGATTTTAGTTTCCCCAAGATCGGCCATGCCTGTGAGTGTGTGTGTGTGTGTGTGTGTGTGTGTGAGTGCTTACGCGGCTGCGTGGGTGTGTGTGCATTGAAGCGTTTATTTCTCCTGAAGCTGATGTTTATTACGGGCAGTTTTTGGTTTTTATGAAATATCTCTGAAATTGCTGCATATTACAAAGACAGACATACCTAGATACAGAGTTTTTTATTTTATTTATGTCTATTACTCTCTTCCCGGCATGACGTTTTGAACGTCATTTTAATCAAAATTATTTCGTTTCTTTTAGTTTCCTCTTTGTAGGTTGGAAGGTCGTGAATTGTTCCACATCCGATATTTTTAGGATAATTATGCAACCTCCTTTATAGTAAGTTCGTTGCGAAAAAAAAAACAAATAATCTATGTCAAACAGACGTTTAAAACGTCATGTCAGATAGCGGTTAATAGACATCTAGATGCTAAATTTTAAAAATTCCAAAGCCGAACGTTTCTATAAAAATATCGACAAAAGCTTTTTAAATCATCCTTATTTCGTTTTATATTAAGAAACTTTATGAAGGTATGTAAAATTAAATTGTCTTGAAAAGATATATCTACACATTTTCTTAAAAATTAATCATTATTCGGGTATTTAAAAACTTTTAATTAACATTTAAAATCTACATTAGGAACTTATTTGCCGCTCAATTACGCGTAGTATCAAAAAATTGCATAGAACATAATTAATCCATATGATTAAGGTCCATATATTGGTATTTTTATATCTTTCAAATAAATAGCTTGTCATGTGTTTAAATGGGAAGCGGAGGAAAAAGGAAAGGGTAGACGAACCGAATGGACACGAAGGTATTCGTAGAACGTCCAATGAAAGGATGTAAATTTAAGTAAGTAATGTAGTAATGTAGCTATAGCGATTAAGTAGTCAAGATCGCAGAAATACAGAAGAGGAAATTAATAGATGCTAAAAGAAAAGTAACGTATTATTTAAGGTGAAATTCACATAAATTACTCTTTAGATTGTAAACGGGTACACTAAAGTGGAACGAAATGCCTTCCGCTAGTCGATCGGAGGATCAGTAATTTGTTTATAGTTGTACGCTTTCACTCGCTAACAAAGAAATTTATGAATTAATAGCAAGTAAAGGAGACCTACGTAACAGCTTACCCCTTTTATGACGAGAAACTCCTTTATATCCGCAATATGCTTGCGAGTAACAAGTAATTTTCAGAAAAATCCAAGTAATTCTTGTTACAGTTAAATTCCTCTAATTTATATCCGAAAAATCTTCGATTTAGCAATTTTAGAAGAAATCAGAAATTGTCCATAGCGTCGTGAAAATGGCGACCGCAAAGAACGACACGAGAAATGTAGTACGTTTTTCAAGACAAAAAATTGTTAAAATTGATTTTTGTGATATCGATTGATATTGAATAAAACAGCTATTGTGTTTGAATGTCTTAACCTCGTCCTCTAACGAGAGTTCCATAAACTAACACAGTTATCTGTGAACCTTTAGAGATTCGGCCATTCGCCCATAGGTGGCGTCAATATATATTTTAGTTCAATAAAATTTTATTTGATTTACATTGCTTTATATAACGGAATATAAGGACATTATTTTAATAAAAGGAATTCCAATACAGTGTGTGTATATTAAGGTATTGAAGCATACACAATATGCAAGATTATTTAACAAGTTTTCGCATCGTGAGATATTTGTGCAGAAATATTTTAGCACGTTACAAACTCCTCCTTCCAGAAAGAAGGAGACCTCGGTAGAGCAGTCTAGGTGCTAACTGTAAGAAAAAAAGGAAAAGGAAGAGAGGACAAACAACCCTAAAATTCAGTTAATCCCAACCCTTTTCCATGCCCAACCCAAAATTATATATATATATATATATATATATATATATATATATATATACATACATATAAAGGGTGAGTTTTTTCATTTTAAACATTGGCATCTCAGAAACTACAAGAGATGAAGATTCTGTCAAATGGGGAAAGAGTTGCAGTTTTCTGAACCTAAATTAACGAAACTTTCAGTTGCAAAAGTTCATGGGTTACTAGATATTTAAAAAACTACAATTTTGCATTTTATTTAATTCTAAATAACTGTTATTATCGATTTGAGAAAAAATGTTGAGGAAAAAATGGTAGTGTTTTTATATTTTATCTACTGGCGTCGTCGCTTTTGTTCTATCTCTTGTTATTCCAAAGTTATGATATACACCTTTGGTTTTTTTTAATGGAAGGTATAGTAGGCTATGCCTTTATCAGATGCGCATTTTTCTAAGGTTTTGTAACGATATCAGACATGATGTATTTATTTTTAAAAATAACAAAGTTATTGCGACGTTACAAAACTGCCAAATTTCAACTAAAACATGTTACGCATGAAAATGTCTAAAATTTTAATTCGCATCATTTTGTTGTATTCCTAATAATAACGATTCCACAACATTTAAAAGAAAAATCACTAAACCTGTTCTCGCTCATCAAAGTTTGAAATGAAAAAAAAAGCTGTATTTATTATAGCAAGAGAATAAAACTGACAATAAGCATAATAATTAATTAATTTTCTTCATTGTCCGCTGAAAATCAATAATAAAATTGTTATAACTTTTTTATTTTTAAAAATAAATACATCATTTCCGATATCGTTACAAAGCTTAAAAAAATGCGCATCTGATAAGGGCACAGCCTACCTTCCATTTAAAAAAACAAAAGTGTATACCATAACTTTGGAATAACAAGAGATAGAACAAAAGTGGCGGCCCCAGTAAAGAAAAACATAAAAAACACTACCACACCAAACACTACATTTCTTTTCTCAAATCGATAATAACAGAGTTATTAAAAATTAAATAAAATGCAAAATTTTAGTTTTTTTTAAATATCTAGTAAGCCATGAACTTTTTCCATCAACTGAAACTGTCGTTAATTTATGTTCATAGAACTGAAACTCTTTCTCTATTTAACCGAATCTCTATTTCTTGTAGTTTCTGAGATGCCAATGTTTAAAATGAAAAAAAACTTTAACTAAAGTTGGTAATAACGAAGCTACAGGGTCGAAGCTACAGGATGTCAAAGAAAAAAAATAAATCACATTTTCATTCATATCTTTCGACTGCTTTGAGTTAATTTTATAAAATTCCGTATGGTTTCTTGGGATGATAAATGTGTAAATTTTTTATCGATTTTTATCGATTTCGGTATATTTTGTAGAGTGCGCTACAAGCATCCATTAGGACTTGTTTAAACCGTTACAACTGTTTTGTGCTACACTGTAGGCCCTTTTAGTATGGAATAGTAGTTTTCTTTACCTTCCCTGCTTAAAAAAGGTATACCTTCTTGATATAGCTAAGAGCACCGGTTTCCGAGAAAAATGCATCTAAAGCTCATGATGCATACAAATTATCCAAAAGTATCAAAATAACTTATTTAACTATCCTATTTTTTTCCGCAATAACAATTAGTTTTAATTAATTTCATAATCTTGCATCTTTTTTTTCTCGTGAAAAATTTGGATAAGTCGAACGGTTTAACCAGGAAAAAATATTTTCTAATGCATTGCACATTTATACAAACGCTTTTACTTAGGCAAAAACTTTAGACGCGTTTGCTTTTTAGTTACCATATCGACAGTTGAAATTATTTATCAAACGTTAGTTTTTTCTGTCGCTTTTCCGTTGATAAACATTCATAATTATGGCTCACAGTTTCACTAATTCTGAAATGGTGGATATGCTTTTAGTCTATGGACTTTGCCATTGCAACGGTCGAAGAAATGTACGAATTTATGGGGAAAAATATCTTTTCCGAAGAACTCCTTTTGCTAATATCGAAAGACGTTTCTGCGAAAATGGCAAGTTTCAACCAACCCGTGTAAGTTCTGGACGCAGACGAACCATAAGGACGGTGGAAATAGAAGAAGAAATTTTGGAGGGTGTTGAAATAAATCCAAAGACCAGCACATGACGTGTATGATTGCAATTGGGAATTTCGAAATCAACAGTTCATAGAGTTTTTCAAGAACAATTATTGCACCTCTTTCATATTCGAAAAGTTCAAGACATATTGCCTATGGATCCTGATAAACGTTTAGGTTTCTGTCGATTTAATATTCGTAGAACAATCGAAAATCCAAATTTTAGTTAAATAATTTTGTTCGCGGACGAAGTTACTTTTACTAGATGCGGTCTTTTCAATGTTCATAATGAACATGTTTATGCTGTTGAAAACCCTCATGAAACGAGAGTATCTCATCAAAATCAATTTCAAGTAAATATCTGGGCTTGAAGTGTGGACACTTTTATTATTGGTCCTTTTGTACCGCCAAATCGGCTGAATGGAGATAGGTACTTAAATATTTTAGTAAAAAATTTACCTATTTTATTGGAAGATTTGCCCTTACCCCTTCGTCATGACCTTTGGTTTATGCATGATGGCGCACCTCCTCATTTTACTTTAAATGTAAGACAATATTTAATTCAGGTATATCCACAGCGCTGGATTGTAAGATAAGGTGACGCATCTGTAAACTGGCCGGCTCGATCATAGGACTTGAAACCCTGCGATTATTTTTTTTTGTGGGTTGCCTTGAAATCAAAAGTTTATGCATCCCCAGTTAATACGCAAGAAGAAATGTTAGCAAGAATAATTCATGAAGCCAATCTAATGAAGAATAATCCTGAAGTACAATGTGATTTTTAAAAAGAATTAACTTGTGCCTGCAGTAAAATGGTGGAAATTTTGAACATTTGTTGAATTAGCAAATTAAATAGCTTCCAGAAAAGTCCATCAATTGCACTTGTTAAAACAAATTTACATAACATAATTTTATTTTTTTCAATAAATCGGCTTCATGAATTATTATTATACTTTTGGATAATTTGCATGAGTCATGAGCTTTAGATGCGTTTTTCTCGGAAACCGGTGTTCTTAGCGGTATCAAGAAGGTATACATTTTAAGCATAATAGGCAGGGAAAACTATTATTCCATACTAAAAGAGACTACAGAGTGGCACAAAAAAGTTGTAGCGGTTTAAATTTATGATCCCAAGAAACCTCCATATAAGAAATTTTATAAAATTAGCTCAAAGCAGTAGAAAGATATGAAAGAAAATGTGATTTATTTTTTCAATTTTGACACCCAGCAGCTTCGTTATTATCAATTTTGGGACATAGGCAAGTTTAGCTAAATCGGCTTATTTTCACGTAAGTAATCCTCATTACCCATTTGGCTATGCAATTTAGTGACACCCTGTATATATCAGTAAAAACCCCGAACCCGCATGTATTAACCCAAATCCAATGCAATGTATAAGTGCACGTACACGCAAACTCACACACAGTAACTCTCTAGCGCACTCACTCACTCTTTCTCTCACTCACCTTCTCACTAACTCACTCATAAATACACAGACACCGACACGGACACAGACACGGACACCGACACGGACACAGATACGGACACACACATAGACACAGACACAGACACAGACACAGACACGGACACGGACACAGACACGGACACGGACACAGACTCAGACACAGACACAGACACAGACACAGACACAGACACCAACGCAGACGCAGACGCGGACGTAGACACGGACTCGGACCCAGACACGGACAGGACACGCACACGGACACGGACGCGGACGCGGACACGGTCACGGACACGGACACGAACACGGACACGGACACGGGCACGGACGCAGACGCAGACGCAGACGCAGACGCAGACGCAGACGCAGATGCAGACGGAGACGCAGACGCAGATGCAGATGCAGATGCAGACGCAGACGCAGACGCAGACGCAGGCGCAGGCGCAGACGCAGACGCAGACTCAGGCGCAGATGCAGACGCAGACGCAGATTCTGACACTGGCACGGACACGGACACGGACACGGACACGGACACGGATACGGACTCGAGACGACCACGAACACGTACACCGACACGAACACAGACAGAGACACAGACACAGCCACACACAGACACAGACACAGACACAGACATAGACACAGATACAGACACAGACACAGACACAGACACAGACACAGACACAGACACAGACACAGACACAGACACAGACACAGACACAGACACAGACACAGACACAGACACAGACACAGACACAGACACAGACACAGAGACAGACACAGACACAGACACAGACACAGACACAGACACAGACACAGACACAGACACAGACATAGACAGAGAAACAGACACAGACACAGGCATAGGCACAGACAGACACAGGTACAGGCTCAGGCACAGACACAGACACAGACACAGATACAGACACAGACACAGACACAGACACAGAGACAGGCGCGGAGGCGGACGCGGACACGAACACGGACACGGACACGGACACGGACACGGACACGGACACGGACACGGACACGGACACGGACACGGACACGGACACGGACACGGACACGAACACGGGCACGGACACGGACACGGACACGGACACGGACACGGACACGGACACGGACACAACACAAACACAACACTAACACGAACACGAACACGAACACTAACACGAACACGATCATCAACTCGAACACAAACACAAACAAAATTCTAACGCAAACGCCAATGCAAACGCAGATGCAAATACAAACAAAACACACAAAATGAGCTAATAAGTTGACTTAGCGATGGTAAAAGGAATCAACTCCTTTTACCATCTATACCTAAATATGTATGTGTAGTTGGGAAGGTAAAATTTAGTTTTAAAACTTGTATCACTTGACATAATAGTGCCGTTGGTTTTACAAGGGCCTACAATCAGAGAATTTAAACGTGGTGCATCTAAGGCTACTCCAAACACTATATTTTGATGATACTTGATTGTTTACTCACTTTTCAGTTATTATTGTTATTTGTTTATTATACATGTTAACTACTTGTAGTTTAAATCTTATATTATATTTTATAAGTACTGTATGCGCCAAATCAGTGTCCTTTGTTTCGGAGCATACCGTACCATAACAGGTAAAGCAATTGATTTAAATGTGCTCAATCTATGCGCATACCTAATTTTTAACACAATCATAACAATGAAACAACTTGTTTTCCCATAAAGTTGATGTGAAAACAACGCCATTCTTGTGTATAGCAGTAAAATTTTGCTCATTTCTGCGCATAATACTGTAAGACATCGTTTTTGTCAGTGTATCTAAAATGTTGCCAAACAACATAATATTGTACAATACAGTTTCTTTTGTTCCACAAAATTAAAATAAAACATTTATTATAACTTTGTTATGAACGAATTAGTTCAAAGGTAAATATGTAAATAATTTATGAACTGATGTAAATTCTAAATATAATCATTATGTTTAGAATTTACATCAGTTCTACATACATAAAGACAAGTTTGCATCGATTGGGGCTTTAATCTCGATGACGCAGATGGTTAGCGCGGTACTTTAGCAAAGTACAGGTCGTAGGTTCAAATCCTACTGAGGTAAACTTTTATTTATGTATTTAATAAAATTAATAATAAAATAAAAATATGTTTACTGTTTTAAACCTTAACGATAACTTTTCTTTTAAATCAAATATAGTGTTTACAAGTTAATGCGACGCATATTGATACTAAAACACTAAAATCTAGATTTTTCTGTTGAAACCATGAAAGTTCTAATCTTACGCCCAAAATTGAAATGTAAGCGATGCTTTTCCATTAGCTTTAAAGCGCTGTTCAATACCATAATACAATAATAAATCGTTTTTGCTATTTAAATCTATGAGACAATCTTTTGCGTGATACCGAAATGAGAAAAATTTTCTATTCACCAGTTCCAACCCACTACTTAATACCAAAACAATCTAAAATTTTGATTTGTCCGTTAAATGCATTAGAATGGTCACTTTTCCATAAAATTAACCTGGAAACGTTTCCTTCAGCTAATTATCCAAACACACTGCTCGACAAAAAACATTTTAAAATCAGATTTCTAGTAAAGAAACCTTTTTTTTCACAAAACCGAAACGAATAGTTTTTTTTCTTTGTATTTACTGAGTCTGTCCAATAATTTAAAACATTAATATTTAATAAATTTAACTTCTGTCTGTTGTGCAACCTTGGTCCTGCAATAACGTATATGGAGCAATGTTTGTCACTACATGAGGTAATGTATTATAAACGAAACAAAAATACTTCACTGAAAAGTTCAGACATAAATTCAGATCCCAAATCAGTAAGGCATACACGAGGATTACCATACACTAAAATAATGTTTTCGACAAAAGCTTTCGCCACAGTAAGAGTTGTTTTGTCTTTAATCGCGACTGCAATTAAATACTTCGATAGTTCGCACTGAACCACTAACACATATTTAGAACCTTCTTCTGTGATTGTCAAAGGACCAACCAAATCCAATGTTACTATATCCATTAGTTCTGGAGGTATTGGTGTGATGTCGGTTGTATTTTGGAAACTTTGTTTTTATTCATTTGGCATGGTTTAGACGTTTTTACATAATTCCTTACTTTTTAGCCATATTCTTGAAAAGGTTCTTAAACTTTTACATAATTTGCTATTAATTCATGTTCCACCACAGGACGTTTTTATTCTGCCGATATTAAAGATCTACTTGCATATTCGACAGACAACTGTATTCTACCATATTCTTGATCTAGTGATGCCCCAACTGATTTTGCACTGGCATAAGCATAAATGACAAAATCACAATCAAAATCAGGATATTTTAAAATTGGTCCACTGAACAGAATATTTTTGAGCTGTTGAAATGATTTGTCACAATATTCATCCCAATAAAATTTTGCATTCTTCTTCAACATTTTACGCAATGGTTCAATGATCTTATTATAATTTAAGATAAATTTTCTAAAATAATTACAAAATGCTATGAAACGTACTACTTGTTTGAAGTTTTGTGGTTTTAGATAATTCCTTATTACGAGATGTTTGTCTTTATCCGGTCTAATTCCATCTTCACTTAAGGTATATTCAAGAAATGATACTTCTTTTAAGAAAAATTTACACTTTTTTGGGTTTAACTTTACATTGAACTTCCTTAACTTTTCAAAAACTTGACCCAAATTCTTTAAAGCGTCGTTTACACGTTTTCCTGTGCAAACAATATCGTCAAAATAAAAATATGAGTGATGTACTCCACTTAAAACTATGTTGAATATTAGCTGGACTGTTTGTTACGCTAAAATCATTGCGACAAAACTAAAATATTCCTTTTACTGGCGAAAACTTGTGATTTCCCTACATTCTTTTTCTAGTTCAACTTGATGATAACCATTAGCACAGTCAAGAAAAGAAAAATATTTATATTTGCCAAGATTACTTAGTACTTCTGCTATTTTTGGAAATTTTTCGGTGATGTTTGTATTAACATTTCTGAAGTCTACGCACGTTCTCCACGTTTGTTTCTCGTCAGTTGAGGTTTTTGGCACTAAAGGTAATGGCCAATTACATGGACTGAAAGATACTTCTATTACACCATTTTTAATCAGTTCGTTTACGTGTTGATCCATTTCACTTCTTAAATTATGTGGAATGTTGTAATTTTTATTGTGTACAGGCTCATTGATTTTCATACGTATCTTATGTTTGTAAAAATTATTGCATACTAATTGATCACCTTCCAAATGGAAAACGTCTGCATACTCCGCACGCGCATTTTTTAACTGTTCTATCGCATAATCAGGCGTCTCATTTAGATCTAATTCACTGAACAACTTATTTACCTGATCTCTCTTAGATGTTGCTTGTGTATTATAAATAAAATAGATTTCTAAATTATTTTCCGTATTTACATTATGTATTTGAACGTATGAAGCACTAGAAGAAATAATACTTGAACCAATAAATACTCCCGGTTGCAGTTCTTGTTTTTCAATTACTTTATCCAATTAATCGTTCCAAAGCAATGAATTAATTCTTTTCAAAACTTCGCATCTTGGAGGTATGATAATTTTTCATAAATTGGAATTTCCATTGAATTTTCAGCCATTGTAACTTTCATTCTCTATAATCAATAGTACATGCAAAGTTCATTAAAAAATCTCTACCAAAAATTCCATCACTTGCTAGAGGAAATGTTGAGCTCCCCATATGAAATTTGTGATAAATTTCGATTTCATTTTCAAACATTACATTTGTATATGTTGTTTTCATGTTGTATTGATTGTTCACTTATACCCCAAATGTTACTTGCGTTTCCAAAATTTACAATTTGTTCTGGATTCACATATATTCGTTTAAGCGAACCAGTTAGAGAGGGGTTCTGCAGTTTTCCGCTGGCTGTGGATCTTGAGTATGTTGATCCTGCATGTTGTAAACATTATACCGCCCAGTATCTTGATTTATTTAACGTATCTATTCACAAATATTACTTAATTTACAAGCGTTCCTAGACTTATATATATATATATATATATATATATATATATATATATATATATATATATATATATATATATATATATATATTATACAACACTTTATTAAAGCGATCATCATTTTCAGCAAGTTCTTTCATCCGTTGGTGGTAGCTGTGTGTACGAATCTAACTAGCGAATATCTTGAACTTCATTAGCAAAAATCCGTAAAAGAAGTGCGATAATTAGTCCAAAGACAAGGAGCAGCACTAACATTAAACACTAGTTCCTTCTTCGACGAACACGTAAAACTGTCACTTCTGACAAACGATGCACAATATCATATTACCGTGGGGGAAATGAATCTTCAAAAATCCTAAAAAGTGTAAACGGAAAAGGTTTCTCACGGTAAAATTCAATTAACTCCCGACAAGACGTAAATAAGTTCACAACCGCTTAATCCATTCGTGCGCGAAGTCCCAACAGCTTGCTTCTTCTACACCTTAAGTACGTCTCACTTGCTAATCTGTCAATTTCCGCCACAATGAATCTCACGAAAAATAACCATTCATAAAAAATCATTCCTTCAAATTAGCAACGCGGTTAAAACGAGAAGCATTTCAGATCGAGAAAATTATCACAATATATAGATAGTGTCATTCAACTTGAGCCTATTATTTCGTTATTGTATGTATGAACATGTAATTTCAATCCTTCCTCACAGCGTTTTATTTACTTACGAAGTACAGAATTTTAAAAGATAAGATATTTTGATTACGTTCATGTTACTGAGCTGATTACTCTTTTATGGATATTATTGATTTGCATGACCTTACAGCGGCAAGGTTCATTTATCTTTTTTTATGATTTTGATTCTAACCAATCATGTCACATAAAAACGGGAGAAGAAATGGTTAGCTCGACTAGCAAATCAGCCAAACGGTCCTGAGACCGCAGAACACTCGGATAGCGTGGGTGTTTTGAAATGTGGACAACAATAAAGAAGATGGTTGGGTTAGTTAGACAACAATAACGAAAGGGTAGACAGACAGATAGGGAGAACAGACCAGAAACAGGCGCCACAAGCTTTAAAGAAAGAAAAGATAAGTTTTTATTTTTTGAAAGAGAGACCCTGTAAAGCTTGAAACGGGAAGCAACAGGAATAGGAATTAAACGACAATTCCCTCAACAAGCGTAAATTTATTTCTAAATTCCTAACAAAGACTGCTATATGCAGAAGTTCATTAAATATGTATATATATATATATATATATATATATATATATATATTCTTATAGTGCATGCGTATCAAAACATGCAATTTTTCCCCATAATACTACTAAATATAAATTCATGCTAATATCGAATATTGATACTGACGAGGGCAAGTATTCCTGATTTGCTTGTGATAAATTCGCCTTTAAATTATCTAAAATTATTAATAACACGTAATGCCCCTCTCTGGGACGCTAACAGTTTTTTCATACGTAATCCCTGAAAAGGAAAATTTATATACATAAAGAACCGTAATAGTTGACGTTAAAAGGTAACCATCCAACTTGCATTTCGTTTCACAAAATATAAGCACATATCCCCCCTTTTACAAAGACAAATTCAAGTTTATAAATCATCGGAGAAGCTTGTTCAGTTCATTGTATAAGTTTTAGCGTGCATACACGAGTAACTCGTCAAGTAAGATTAGCTACCAAAGATCTGAACACTATTTTCCTAAAGCAAGGAAATTTATACTTAAAAGCTAACAAACATAGTATAACTAATATGACACAGACACCCGGTATAAATATACACAATTTGTGCTTTCAGTTATTGCTCCTGCGTACGATAGCGTAAACAGTAGCTCTTGAGATACTATCAAATATGGAAGCCAAATGCTAACACACCACTGTGTGTTTTATTTAAAAGTTCAATAGTAATAATCTCAATCTTGGTTAAGTATGTGCACAAATTATTTACTAATGGATTGATCCAGTTATAACAATTCTACATTAGCGAAGTTTTTATAAAAGTGCAATATTTTCGGATAGTACTCATAATAAGGTCGTGAAATTGTAACACAGGTAAACAGTTCAGTAAAAATAATTTATAATATGGTTAATTTAAATGCACTTTTGTAGGAGCTGCAGGTATGCGTAACCAATTAGGAAATAAACTTGACAATGTAATATTTATTGATACAAGTGATAAGGAAAGCTCTGACCTGTTTGTGGAATGTGCTTTAGTTATACAGCTTAAATTCCATGCTCATAATTACAGTCCATTTAAGAGCATTCCTTGTTAAAGACACATCGTAACAACCCAAAAGCGAGGCGAAAGGTACATAAGATATAATCTTAATAGCAACCAGTACACGAACAAGGATAACGCAGAACGAAAAGACCCAAAATGAAAAAGCCACGAAAAGGCAAGGGATATAGTATCAGTTTATTCATTTAGCGTTATTTTACTTCTGTAGGTCGAAGACGAGCTATATTGTGATAATTTACCACGAACTGGTTAAATATATTTCCTTCAATTTACATATCGTAGTTTAAGCTTAAAAGAAGTATTCTAATTACAACGAGCTTGAAGAAAATCGAGCCAACTCACCATGTGAGTGTAAGCAACATATTTTTACATCCGCAATCAATAACGATTCTATTACTTCATCAAATGACGAAATAATTTTTAAAGCAAAACTTCTCCCCTAGAAATGATGATTTACGCCGAAAAAAAACGGAAATCAGAGAAAGTTTCTAAAATATAATTTTACACCACAACAAAATGGCCGTGTTAAAAGAACTGCACCTTCGGAAAAAGGTATTCAACAGAATTCTCCTCATCAAATTTTGTAGAAATGTTAAACATATGTTTGTTTTCAAATAAAACCTGATTAGTAATATGCAATTATCTAGCGGTGATTTAGCAAAGTGACAGGTACCTATAAAAATTTAAGAATTTGAAAATAACCAGAACCTTCGCATAGATGTCACTAGCAGGTTTATTCTAAGATTTTTTTTGAAATACAAAGGTAAATAGGTAAAAAAACAAGTCCCCTATAACGTAGAATAGTAAACGCAATAAAAGAAAATCATTTAATCCATTATTACAAATGGTAAAGGCAGTAAATACAGAAAAGTTAAATCATTAAGGTAGAGAAATAATTAACGAGTAAACTTAAGTAAATAACAACCCTAACGATTCTGGCTACAGATAAATTTTGTTTGTATCCGACATCGATTTTTACACGTTACAAGCCTTTAACCTGATAATTTGTGACATATTTCTCTGTTAGTTTTTGCCATTTTTTAAGGTATGAAAGGTTCACTAATAAGAAACTAGAGGTTGATGACCGATCATCTGGTCTATTAGCAAGTTATTTTACGTTGATTTTGAAGCTCTGCATGAAACGCTGGGTCAAGGCTTTTAATGTACCGATTCACCTATGCAATGTAAGGTAAGCAAGTTTTTTGTTTATTTTGAACTTTGTTGTGGAATACTCGCATATAGGTATTTAGCCCCCGATATTGTTGATTATATACCTACTGGGGCCCACGTGATTTATGACCACCCTCCTACTGTGCCATATGAATTACAAGCTATCCTAACCGCAAAATTAAAAACACACATTACCCACTGAGCTTCCAACACGTTTCTCTCTTCTACTATTTCCGATTCTACTACCATTTTAGCCCGTAACACGTTGTGTAATCTTGAAATTTTAACAGTGATTAAATAACAACATTTTCAATAGTTCTTCTCAGTATTTAAATGGAGTAACCGTTGCTTTTTAGGGCGAATGTGTTCATACATGGAGCAGCGCGCTTTCAAATCATGCTATTTTTGCTACATTTATTGATTTAGTTTTGAATAAAGTAGAATACTTAGCTTCTTTCATTTGTCTATTACAACTATACTTTTCTGTTTTATAATTATAACTACAAACAATGTACTGTTTTTAAAAATATATTAATTCAATTGAGGATGTACATACAATTAAATTGTTTATAACAATTGTTTAAATACTTCGCTATCTTTATTGTAGGTTTAGTAAGGTGGCACATCAAACCATTGGTATAACTTTGGTTTCGTGGTATCATATACATACTCTATGCATTTTATCCTTCTGAAAATGTAAAAATAAGTTTATTACAACTTGAAGGTTTTTTAAACTAATATTGGAGAGGCATGCCAAAACAAAACAAATGGTTATCTTTGTTTTATTATAAAAATGTAGATGTTGGTTATTTCCTTTATAAAGGTAGGTGTATTTCGTAAGCCAAATGTTGGTGTGCAAGGAATCGATAAAACTCGCTGTGGTTTTATTAAAATTTAAACATTAAAAAATAAGAGCATTCCTTAACAATATTTTAGAGTAGTGAAAAATATTGACCTGCAGGGGACTAACGAAAAAGTTAAAAACCAAGCGTTGCTTATCCCAATTATATGCGAACATATCCATACTTATTCATCGGAATAGATACAAAAATGTATATCATTCATAAAACCCTTCCCATACCCACATAACCTATTTGAATAAGAATGTACATTTAGGACTTGAGTTTGATCTACTTAAAACTAATACTTGCATAAGTGGTAAATTATATAGAAATATATTACGTATGTGTTTAAGTGAAAAGAGAAACACCAGGATATATTATTATAGAGGAGGTGCAAGTAGGGAAAATGAAGGTGGAAATAGGGCAGTAAAATACGAGGAGGAAATGAGTAGAAGAACGGAGTGAAACATTCTACAAGAGTGCTTGAAAGAAGTAAGAAAAGGAAGAATGGAATATGGGCAAGAAGCCAGGAAAGAATATTACGAAAGAAATGTATATGCAAAAGAAGTAGAAAGACTGAAAAGGGAAGGAGTCGACGTGAAAGAGAACATAATTAGAAGGGATAGTATAGTGCAAAAGCAGGAAAGATGGTCGAAAGTGAAAGAAGGAAAATACAATGTTAACTATAGGAACATTAAGGGTGAAGGGGTACCGAGATATTTAAATGGGGAAGGGAGGAGGGAACGAAAGAATATGATAGCGAGATTTACATGTGGAAATGAAGAGATAGGAAACAGGTACTGAAGAAAGGACGAATAGAGAAAATGTAGGCTGTGTAGAGAATAGAGACTATTAAGCACATGTTGCAAGAATGCAGATAGTTAAAGGAGGAGGAGGGGCGGTGGAAGAGATCAGAAGAACGAGGAAGGGGAGCGGAGTGGATGCAAGAAACATGGAACAGAAATTTCATGTGTATGTTAATATAGGAAACTAACTTGATTTTAATGCAACAAACAACACGTATAGAGTATCATTTTTAGTTTCCTCTGATTGATGGTGGAACTGGTATTGGTTGGATTCTATATTCCCACTAGTTTAGGTTAATGAAAATGTAAACCGATAAGGAAGTTTAACCACGACCCCAGATCATTCCCTAGCCCAACAGAAATGCAGGCTTATTATATAGTAGTCGGACCGTAAGAAGGTTGGGATAGATTCATTTCAAATTGCGAAAACTATAGAAATTATAAAAAGGAGTTCAGTTTTTTGGCAAACCATTAATGACAAGAAATGCTCAGTGTGGCACTTTAATGTTACTTTTAATAAATTATTTAAGTAATACTTACGGTATAAACGTATATGTTTTACATTGTATAATCGGATAGTCTTCTCGGAAACATTGGGCACTCAACAAATTAAAAAAGGTATTACCAACCAATGTTGATACTATTGAGTGAACGTTATGAAGGCAGTTTTGAAAAGCGCTATCACATTGGCAGTTACCTCTAAGCAAACAAGAAATTAGTCTTTTAGTATTATCAAGAAACATTAACTAACTGGGTATAAAATTTGTTATTCGTCAGATTATATTTTGTTTCACCACTCATAATAATGTCAGAACAGTTATCGTGTGCTCTACAACATACATCGGTTCTATGTGCTAGACCCAGATCATCATCATTATTCGCAATATTGCCGTCCCCACACCATTTAGTACCTACATAATTTGCTTCATTATTTGAAAATGTGTTAATTTTACTAACTTACCAGGAAAAATAATTGTCCAAAGCTCAGCTACTTCGCTTTCGTCGATAATATTATCTCTTAGGCTTTTCGCTTGTAGTTGTGCGATGGCCAGTATAGTAAATACAATAATGGTGTGCATGGTTTTTGTGGATGAAGTAATATGTTTCAGCACTTATACAGAGTTTGTATTTACATCTGTCGTAACAAATCCTTCAAAATAATTGTTTTTTGAGAGTACAGAAGATTTCCTTGTTGATTAGATAAGATTAAAATGTCTGGTCTGGAAAACACACCACACACGTGCACAAAAGAATTGAAATTCTCTTTGCCAAAAATTTGTCAAATTATGTAACATCTTTTTTTTGCAAAATCATACGTGTATTTTAGATAGTATTTTATTTTTCGTGTCGGACACCAAAAATACTGCTTATATTGTCTTTACCTACAAACCTACCCATATACAGTATACGATACTATTTAGTAACCGCGTTCGTTCATAATGAACCCAATGTTGTGAAAACAATAGTAGTAATAATCAGATAGAAGTTTAAACCTTCAAATCAGATCAGAGGTTAACACACATCTAGAGACTTAAAAAAAATTCCATAGCCGCCCGTTTCCATAAAAACATCAATAATACAGTTAAAAGCATTTCAAATCTTATTTTTTAATTTTTAATGGTTATTTGGCTTTTTAGTACATAACTATATAGAGAAAAGTTATGTACAATTGAATTATCCTTAAAAATATGTCTACACGTTTTCTTATAAAATTCATCGTTATCCAGATGTTGAAGAAAATTGAAAGAATACTTAAATTCCAAATTTTTATTGTGGCCAAATTACCCTTCTAATTAAAAAATTGCGTAAAATTTATAGCTTTAAATCTACATGCTGGTATTTTTAAGTCTTTGAAATATGTAAATGTTTCAGTAATGTTTGATAAAAACCATAAACTCTTCCTAGTAAACCCCTCTCCCGCCTGTGGATTACTCCAAAAATATAATCCGCGGGAGGCAATATTACACTTTCCTCCCTAGCAACACAAATAGTTATTTACTAACTCTCCTCTCCCTCTCCTCTCCTCTCCTCTCCCTCTCCTCTCCCTCTCCCTCTCCCTCTCCTCTCCCTCTCCCTCTCCTCTCCTCTCCCTCTCCTCTCCCTCTCCTCTCCCTCTCCCTCTCCCTCTCCTCTCCCTCCCTCCCTCTCCTCTCCCTCTCCTCTCCCTCCCTCTCCCCTCTCCCTCTCCCTCTCCTCTCCCTCTCCTCTCCCTCTCCTCTCCTCTCTCCTCTCCCTCTCCTCTCCCTCCCTCTCCCTCTCCTCTCTCCCTCTCCTCTCCTCTCTCCTCTCCCTCCCTCTCCCTCCCTCCCTCTCCCTCTCCCTCTCCCTCTCCCTCTCCCTCCCTCTCTCTCTCCCTCTCCCCTCCCTCCCTCTCCTCTCCTCCCTCTCCCTCCCTCTCCCTCTCCCTCTCCCTCCCTCCCTCTCCTCTCCCTCCCTCTCCCTCTCCCTCTCCTCCTCTCCCTCTCCCTCCCTCTCCCTCTCCCTCTCCCTCCCTCTCCCTCCTCCCTCCCTCCCTCTCCCTCTCCCTCTCTCCTCTCCCTCTCCCTCTCCTCTCCTCTCCCTCTCCCTCTCCCTCTCCTCTCCTCTCCCTCCCTCCTCTCCCTCTCCCTCTCCTCTCCCTCTCCTCTCCCTCTCCTCTCCCTCTCCTCTCCTCTCCCTCTCCCTCCTCTCCCTCTCCCTCTCCCTCCCTCTCCCTCTCCCTCTCCTCTCCCTCCTCCCTCTCCCTCCCTCTCCCTCTCCCTCTCCTCCTCTCCCTCTCCTCTCCCTCCCCTCTCCCTCTCCCTCTCCTCTCCCTCCCTCTCCCTCTCCTCTCCCTCTCCCTCTCCCTCTCCTCTCCTCTCCCTCTCCTCCTCCCTCTCCTCTCTCCCTCTCCCTCCTCTCCCTCTCCCTCTCCTCTCCCTCCTCCCTCTCTCTCCTCTCCCTCTCCTCTCCTCTCCTCTCCCTCTCCCTCTCCCTCTCCTCTCTCTCCTCTCCTGTCCTCTCCCTCTCCTCTCCGAATAAATCTCCTCTAACTGTCCGGCAATCAGGTCCCTCATGAATAAGTCCTCCATCTCCATCTCTCTCCATCTGACTCTCACTCTCCTTCTCCCTCTGGAAAGTGGCATGGATCATCCATCTGGGCGGCTACAATATGGATGAACGTCATAGACCTGTCCCTATCTCTCTCTCTAATATTCTACTACGACGTGTCTATGATTTAATCTATTCCATTTCCTACGTCGACGTACTAGATGGTCGGTGTCCACGCACAATTATTTTCACCTAATTACCTTCCAACCTACATATACATATGTAGCTATCGAAGGGTACGTAATCGAATTTTTGTCACTATCGCTAAATCGACTTATTAGCTCATTTTACAACTTTTTGCCAAGTTTCGCCAAAATCGGTAATCATGTCGGGATGTGTCCGTGTCCGTGTCCCTGTCCGTGTCCGTGTCCGTGTTCGTGTCCGTGTCCGTGTCCGTGTGCGTGTCCGTGTCGTGTCCGTGTCCGCGTTCGTGTCCGTGTGAGTGTCCGTGTCCGTGTCCGTGTCCGTGTCCGTGTCCGTGTCCGTGTCCGTGTCCGTGTCCGTGTCCGTGTCCCTGTCCGTGTCCGTGTCCGTGTTCGTGTCCGTGTCCGTGTCCGTGCCCGTGTCCGTGTCTTTGTTCATGTCCATGTCCGTCTCCGTGTCCGCGTCCGTGTTCGTGTCCGTGTCCGTGTCCTATACGTGTCCGTGCCCGTATCCGTGCCCGTGTCCGTGTCCGTGTCCGTGTCCTTGTGAAAATGGCTTGCGCAAACCGGTTAGATTGTTACGCGTGTGGTAGGTATTTTAACGGCAGATGGTTAATTTACTTAAAACATTGATTTTCTACAAATTGCATCTGTTGGAATAGAAATTGCACGACGTCCTCCAGTTGACATAGACATTATCTATAGTGTATAAAAGCTCGCCACGTGTATCGGAACGAGGTGTGATATATTTTGTAAGTAATTATAAAACAACCAAATCACCCTGTATATATTATGTTCAAGCGTACTTAATGTAATATTATGAAATTAACATAAAAGACACGCACGAAATACAAGGTATCGTTGAAATAATTTTAAAGCCTATTTATTTTTGGTAACTGACAGTATGCCTTTATGGTTCACCGTGTATGAACAATATAGATTGCAAAATTGTGAGTGGGTAGATATGAACTTGAAGAAATAAAATATATATGGCAAAATTGTAGAGATATTAAGTGTTTGCAGAAATCTATTGTAAATAATAAGCTAAGCTTACATTACGCGTATATAGGTAACATAAAATCAATTTAGCTTTTCAGTTTAAATAATAAAAACTAATAAATTCTACATTTCTCAAATTTTCCGCCATGTATCTCGATAACTGGTCATAGTATCGGATTTAAAATTCATAACTCTTACTACAAATAATATATACTGAAAAAATGGTTACATTTAATCGAAGAAATTTTTTAATACAGGATATTCATGGTTTTTGTACTTTTCTTAAAATACAATAACTTTTAATAACTAAATCGCTATGTATATATTGAAGCTTATATATATACAAATATATTAATATTATCAACTTTCTCAAAAATCAATTCGGAAGTACATCGTTTTGAATTAAGGCATAAAAAAAAAATTGTATATTGTGGCTCACTCTGTAAAACACCCTGTATAATAAATATTTGTTGTGCAACATTTTATCGTCAAAATACAGGTGAATGCTAGTGCATTACAGGACTTTCTTTCAAAATACTAAAAATATATTGGGTATTTTTATATCTTTGAAATATTCAACTGTTTTAGAAATGTTTAATAAAAACCAAAAACTGACCTAATAACTCCCCTCCCCCCTCTCCGAGACATCCATAGATTATGGCCAATCTTGACGAAACTTAGTCAAAAGTTGTAATTTGAGCTAATAAGTCGATTTAGCGATAGTGAAAAAAAAGTCGATTGCATAAGCTTCTATACCTACTTTTGAAGAAATATTCTCCAACCCGGTATATATATATATATATATATATATATATATATATATATATATATATATATAATATAAATGAATTTCGTTGTTGTAGTTATCGAAAAATGTAACACGAATTAGTTTAGTTTTTCACAAATATTTAATAATTTATTTCAATTATAATTAAATAAATAATTATATTAATAATTAAATAATTACTATTTTCTTTTGTAAGAATTTCACGAATTCTGTTGGAGTCGGACAATGTGTAATATTAGTGTAGTTTTGTATTGAAGTTCAATTGTGTTAATAAAGAAAGTATTTCTAAAATTTTTGGTCCCATCGAGCCGGATAAATCAGTTTCCTACTTCTTACATCGAGCCAGGATAAATCAGTTACGATTTGGTGAGTCGCAGCCTTTTAAGGAAGCCGAATGCAGTTTAAATTGAAGGTGAACTTTTAAATCTCTAAGAAGAACTAGGTGAATTTTCAACTTTCCAAGAGGATTCAGGTATTTTCCCAAGTAGTTCACAATAAAGAACATTTTGTGTTTTACTTTTGTATTAATCTTTATTGCGCTATATTTTAATTTACTTATAACGTATTTCATAAGGTTTAATTGTCAGAATGGATATGTTAAAGTTAAAATCGACTCACACAAGTGCTAAGGCTCAAATTACTAGAAGTCATAATTGGGTTTTACAAAATAAAGGTATTGAAAATGATACCAATAAATTTAAGTCAAGAGAAGACGTTTTGTAAGATGCATTTATGAAATATAATACTGCTCAAGATGAAATTGAAAATTATTTAATTGATACAGAGGTTCAAACAGATCCTGAGGATAGGGACGAGATCTAAATCAAATATTTTAAGCTCTTGCTACAATTAAAAATTCTATAGAAGAATTATCTCCTAAAGATAACATTTTCTCTAACCGTCACACTTCTCAAAATGACAATATCAATATAGAATCTCACTGTTATCCCAAAATAAAATGGCCGCAAATTAATATATCTCAATTCTCTGATAATTTTTCTGAATGGGAAACATTTTTTTATCTGTTCACCTCGCTTATTGATAAAAATAATCAATTAACAAATGTTGAAAAATTTATTATTTAAAGACATTGCTAAAAGGGGAAGTGATAATTTTTGTTACTGCAGCTTCACTGTTAAAGAAAAGAATTGGACATAAAAATAAAACTGTGAATGCTTATTTTAGTAATATTTTAAATACTCCAATTATAACAACGTGTAATCTACAGAATTTGAGAGATTTTGCCACTACTTGTAAAAGTAATTTAGAGTGAAAAACTTAAAACTCGAAGATAAAGAAATTCTTGAAGCATTATTAATTTTCAATTTTCAGCAAGAGCTAGATTATAGTTCTAAGAAATATTTGAGGAAGAAACAGATATTAAGGCGTTGCCTAAGTTAGACGTGTTTTTCGAGTTTCTAAGAAAGAGATGCACAGCATTCGAAAATCTATCTAGTCTTGATATTAAAATAGAAAAAGAGGTTAATAAAATATCATTACATTCCAATAATTTTAATGGTAACGTGCAAAAACAGATCATACTTTGCTCATACTGTAACGATAACACCCATAGAATATATGTTTGCAAAACATTTACATCACTTTCTGTACCAGATAGATTGGCGTTCATTAAATCTAAACATTATTGTTTAAATTGTTTATGTAATAAACAAGTTACTCACAGTGTAATAAAAAGCATCACACCTTGTTGCACTTAAATCAAATTCCTCAAAAGAACTATCCTCAAAATTTCCAAAACAGTTTATACTCTCAAAACCAACATCAAAATCTGATAAATCTCAACATATGTCCTCATGTTGCTCCTCTCCAGTAAATGCAAATTCTTTTCAAGATATCAGTCAAAATCCTTTATTTGCCAGCCACTCTCAGAAAACGCAAAATCACACTTCACCTTACGATAATCAATGCTCTACTTCTCGGATTCCATCTGGTAATAACCACAACAGAACCTCAGAGTGTTTAGCTCTCGATCAAGTGAATGATCAACCCTGCAGTTCAAATAATATCTCAACTTTATCTACAAAAAACTCTCACGTACTTTTAGCTACAGCTCAAGTTACTATCTACTCAAAAGAAAATGAACCTATCCAAATTGGAATACTTATGGATAGTGGAAGTCAAAAGTCCTTTATAACAACATTTAGTTAGGTTATAGTACATATAATAAAAATATAAATATTTCTGGAATTTCTCAAAGTCTCACATTTTCGAGTCAAATGATTACTATACCTTTGCACTCGAGTGTTGATTGCGCAAAAAGATTTAAAGTATATTATGTAGTACTTGACAAAATTACATATAAGTTACCACAAACTCTCATATGTCCAAAAAAATTAAAAATTCCAGATCACATAATTGAATGAAATTGAAGTTTTACTTGGAACGGATGTTTATTATGATCTATTAACGTATGTGTCTGCAAAAATGGGTAAAAATCTCCCTACTCTTCTCAAAACACACTTGGGGTGTGTTTTGTGTGAAATATTCCACGCTATTGTATTAATCAATTACCCTCATTTTCTCAATGACGTAACTACATTCTCTGAAAACGATACTGAACTCGAGTCAACCCTTACAAGTTTTTGGAACATTGAAGAAATGCCAATAAGTCTGTTCTCACTCCCGAAGATGAAATATCTGAACAAATTTTCACTCGTACAACTAAAATTCTCGAAAATGGTCGCTGTACCCCTTAAATCACCCACTGAGCACTGCAAGCTTAGTGAATCACTAAATCTTGCTCAAAGAGGATTTCTGTCTCTTGGAAAGAGATTCGAGAAAGAACCTAATCTGTTTACAGAGTATAAAAAATTTATAGATGATGTAAATCACACTAGAGTTGTTCCTCTCTCCCGCACTAAAAAATTGGCGAAAATAGATATTTCATCCCTCACTTGTGTGTCATACGAGGGACGAGTTCAACTACCAAACTCAGAGTTGTATTTGACGCTTCATGTAGAAGATCTACAGGTTTCTCTCTGAATGATGTTACCATAAAAGGTTATCGTGTACAACCTGATTTATATGATATCCTTTGTCGTTTTCGTACATTTAGGTTCGCACTCACCGCCGACATGGAGAAGATGTACAGGCAAATTAGGTTAAACCCAGATCAAATTTTGCACCCTTTGTCGCCAGTCGTGTTTTGAAATAAACAGCTATTCAAGGAACACAATACACCTTGCATCTAATGCTCTTCTTGCTCAAACATATATGGATGATATTTTAGCTGGATGCGATAGTTCTGATGAACTGAAATTTCTTTGCTCTCAATTAAATTCACTCCTAAGTCACTCGGGATTTCATTTAAGAAAATGGTGTTCCAATTCGAATAAGTTCTTACACAGTATTTCTCATGAACAGATATCCGAATTTGATATTAATCTTACAAGATCATCTTGTAAATTGTTAGGAATATCTTGGAACCCCTCTTCAGATAATTTTAAAATATCATCTGACACTCAAGTTGAGAATCATATTACCAAAAGCCTCTTGGTCTTGTTAATCCAGTGATAGTCAAAGGTACAATTTGAATGCAAAAACTTTACTTGTTAAAAATTGACTGAGATGCACGAATCTGCGACGCAATCATCTTAAACGAATACGAGGTATTCCTCAAAACTATTTCCCAATTAAAAAATCTTGAAATTCCTCGCTTCCTGCTTTTAGCTAAAGTGATGAATTCAATTCAAATTCATGGTTTTTCTGATTCAAGTACTGTTTCATATGGTGGTTGCATTTATATCCGAGTAAAATATGCGGCAAAATATTGCATGTTAATATCGGTAAAATCTCGTATCTCACCTCTCAAAACAATTAATATACCCAAACTCGAATGATATGCTGTGGTATTACTTTCCAAATTAGTGAACAAAATTCTAAAAATCTATGACAATCTCGCAGTCGAGTCAGTGAATCTTTGGACTGATTCACAAATAGCATTATTATGGTGTAGAAATCATCCCTTTAGCTGGAATATGGGAGAAGGAGGATTCTACCGGTATCTGATACCGGAAGTGATGTGTGTATATGGTTGCATGACGATGTCCACATAAGGGGTAAGTAGGTGATGACTGTGCGCGGATGGAGGATAAAGGATAACCAGGGATGGTCACTTAGGGATGTGTGCATAAGGGTTAACACATCAGGAGGTGATAGCATGCAGGGTAAATAAATGCACGATAATAGTAATTTATTGTTACGAAATACATACCAAAGAAAGAACATCTTCAGCATATTTAGCTTACTTGCCTTAATGAATGAAAGAAATATTTGGCAATAGAACGTTAGGTTCTATAATATTTTCCAAACTCAGTGGGTTGCTAAGAGATGGTTGCATTTATCTAATAATTTATTCAAGGATGATGTTATATTGAAGCTTGTACACTTATTTCCTTAAATCTAGTGTGTGTGTGTGTGTGACATATCATAAAGGGGCGTTTACTTACCAAGTACCATGTGAACTCATTTGAGAAACTGATATCCGCCACATTCTGGTAATTACAATGTAAGTATACAAAAAAATGATGTAGCAACGAATACCATATCGTTAAAATGCAACGTCACAATCTCTTTCTGTAATATCTAAAAAAAGTTTATGGTGACCATAAAATAACAATTTCACTTGCCCTAGTAGTAAAATTAATATATTTCGTTTTAACAAAATATCACTCTATTAGGATGTTGTTTTTTGATAGGGAACTGATATCCGCTCCGTTCAGATCATTTTAATCCAAGTATATAAAAAATGGTTGCAACAAAACTACCATATCGTTAAAATGCAACGTAACAATCTCTGTAATGTCTAAAAATAAAACGTTTAAGATGACCAGTAAATGTGAATTTCACTTGTCCTGATAGTAAGATCAATATGATTATTACGTTTTAACATAATATCACCCTATTAAGATGTTTTGTGATAGGAAACTGATATTCGCTTCATTCAGATAATTTTAATGCAAGAATATAAAAATTTTTGTAACACAATTACCATATCACTCAAATGCAACATTGCAATGTCTGCAATATCTAAAACGTTTAAGATGACAAGAAAATAAATCACAATCATTGTAATATCTAAACGTAAATAAAGTTTAAGGTGTAAGGAAAAATAAATGCACTTAGCAAGGTAAAATTCATACAATTATTTAACTTTTTGGTAAAATATTACTAAATACTGTATAAAGATCTCATTATATCAAAAGTTGTCGACAAAATTACCCCTATTAAGTTGAGAAAGTTTTTTAAAGAATTTTATCAATAGTGATTAATCTGTTATAGATTATATGTTGATATCATAATTTCATCACAAAGGTTTAATACATTAGCAGTTCTTAGATAAATTTTTAACTGAATGTAATGCATTATCAACTCGTTAGTTTAATGTCACTATTCAGAAATACTGAAAAAATAATTGATATCTTGAGCGATGTAGTGAAATTAATAATACATAACTCTACTACTTTCTTCAAACTTCAATTGGTAATAAAGCTAAATTTGATTATTCTAAAACTGCAGCTTCCGGTGTGTAGATTTTAAGTTGAGATATCGAGTGTGACATAGTTTAACTGTATTTTGAACTGAAAAACCCAAATCTTTACATTCCAGACATGTAACTTCCACTCTCTAGGTTTTAGGTTAAGATATCTGGTGTGACATCGTTTTACAATATTTTGAACTGAAAAAACTGAATTTAATGTTTCTAATTTACCTTTACAATGAAGGTTTCAATTCCAAGTAAAAATTAAAAGTAATGTTCAGTATTTTTGGAACGTTAGAATGAACCTAGAACAGAGAAAATATTAACATCAACTTCAAATTCAGTTTTACACCTCTTTCCATGACCAACCTAGGAGGAAATAGATTTGTATCAAAAGATACAACCTCATTGGAGGTGTTTACGGTCTCGCCATAGGATTCCCCATTAGAATTTTTATATACAAAAGTATATATAAAAATACCCAATAGACCTACCATATGAAACAATCTGTAATTAAAATTGAACTGATCATTTCTTTCGTGTACACATCCAGTACCTTGTAAAAAGATTGAATTAAGATTTAACTATTAACACTATCAAATGAAATTAAATTAGTTATATTTTGACTATCTACCCTTAATTATTCTGGCAGCACAAACAGCATTTTCAAAGCTAATAGAAAGGGTTCATTAATTCGTCAGTATTAGGTATTTTGACAGCACAAACAGCACTTTTAAAGTTAATTGAAAGGTTTCATTAATTCGTCAGTATTAGATACCTTGACAGCACGAATAACACTTTAAAAGTTAATTTAAAGGTTTATTAATTCGTCAGTATTGGATACCTTGACAACACGAACAGCACTTTCAAATTAATTGAAAGGATTTATTAATTCGTTAGTACTGGATTCCTTGACAGCACGCATAGCACTTTAAAAGTTAATTGAAAGGGTTCGTCAATTTGCCAGTATTGGATACCTTGACAGCACGAACAGCACTTTCAAATTAATTGAAAGGATTCATTGATTCGTTAGTACTGGATTCCTTGACAGCACGCATAGCACTTTAAAAGTTAATTGAAAGGGTTCGTCAATTTGCCAGTATTAGATACCTTGACAGCACGAACAGTACTTTCAAAGTTAATTGGAAGGGCTCATTAATTCGTCAGTATTGAATACCTTGAGAGCACCAACAGCACTTTCAAAGCTAATTGAAAGGGTTCATTAATTCGTCAGTATTTGATACCTTGACAGCACGAACAGCACTTTCAAAGTTAATTGAAAGCGTATAGCGATAGCGTAATGTCCCCAAGAAAGTGTGTTAAATGAATTATAAGTCAGATACCGTTTATTATCTTCAGGGCTTAGAGGAATCTTTGTGTTATGGAAAGACCATATGCTTATCTGATCGAATCAAATTTTGCGAGGCAATACTTTTTTCTCTACGCCGTCGCCTTCTTCACATCAGACCATAATTTTGATAATATTTTTAATTTTGTCTTCCTCATGTTCTTCCTCTAAACTCTTATACAATTTTATAAACTCATTTTCAGAGGTTAATAGCTTGGTAATACATAGTTTAGTTAGAGGATCGAGCAGTTACCACTGAATCTTCCAACCATGTAGTCAAAA
The DNA here is from genome assembly GCA_036346205.1 of Vesta saturnalis. NCBI lineage: Eukaryota > Metazoa > Arthropoda > Insecta > Coleoptera > Lampyridae > Vesta > Vesta saturnalis. The sequence goes on along the minus strand of JARFJB010002261.1, from coordinate 439,342 downwards.
TATAGTACATGTAGTAATTTTACATCGACTCGTTTTGTCACGTTTTCCATGGTCTTTCCCAATACTGTGTTATTCATCAGTTTAAACAAATTCTTTTCAAAGTCATTCTTTGCCTTTTTCTAAGTTCTATATTTAAATCGATGTGAGTCTTTAACCAAGGTGATTGCTTAAATTTAAGCACTCTACGTACTTTGGTGAGGACTAAGCCGTGATTTAAAGCTTGCTTTAGCGCCCAATAGTGTATAACGCATTTCTTCTTATTGCTTAGCGTTGTGATAAGTTTCGAAATTCCATTAGATTTAATTGGAGGTTTTAAAGTTTTGGGTTAATGTGCAAGGGACAGAAGGATAAGTCTTTATGTGCATCATGTAAATGATGAGGATGTTCCAAATCTAATTCCAATATCAGGCCCTCGCTCGCATCATCTCGGATTGTAGTGACATCTACGTTGTGATCCACCCATTCAAAGCCACCGTAAAGGAGAAATTGACTCATAGCCCAGCTATATTGGTTATTGACGTTGTTGTATATTAGATACACATCAGGTTTCGTTGAATCATAACTAGGCATATACTTGTTGTTTGCACTAGCTCTTCTCTTAGAGCATATTTGACACAAACCCCTAGAACACCACGCCCTACTAAGAGAAACATATCTTGATCTTTAAGCAGTTCCAGCTCTTGCTGTGTACACTTGAACACTGCGTCTCAAGTGAAATCTGGTAGTGTAAAGTGGTGTGCAGGATCCAAGTCGTATGTTCTAATGCCGCTTGATCTAAACTGCTCGAAGACATCTGCTAGAAGGAGAATATCGATCTTCATATATAAGTCTACATATTCACCTAAGTTATCACAGATTAATTTTAAGTTAGGTCAATTCTCAGAGAACTAACCGTTGAAGTCGAAACTGGAACCTGAATATGGATTCCGAGCATTGATTTAACCTAAAGCCACACGTGCGCGTGTTTGTTGCGAGTCTTCACGATTTCACGATTTTTAGGTTAGGTCAACTCTTGAAACGAAAAAAAGGTAAGAAAACATGCGATTTAAGGTTAGATCAACGCGAGTGAGAGTGAGAAAAATGTACCACGTAAAGTGTAAAATACTGTTAAATGATATGTTAGAATCGATATTTCAACTTAAAATCTACAGACCGAAAGTCCTCAATCTCACATCCGTCAGCCATCTCGTATTCATTAACCGTATTGAATTTAGGCAGTCATCCTTGACATCTTCCTTCTGCAAGCGACTAGGCTCATGGTGATCACGTGACTTAGGTTAGGTCAATGTTCGCGCGCGCAAGTATTAGTACACTTTACGTGGTACAAGTTTTTCATTAAATTAGTCGCTTGTTGCGATCAGACGTGCTCTAAGTGTTTTTTTTTGTTGATAAACGATGAGGTCGTGAATATAATCTTCTGTGGCGAATTTAAGATCGCTTAAGGGGAAAAAATCCTTTATGAGCATAAGTATTTCACGACAATGAATGCTGCAATATATAGGGATGCTGATATAGACAAGTGGTTTGAGAATGAGGTTGCGAAACCTACACTAAGTAAATTGTCAGAATTTCAAGAATGTGATAGTAGGTGGGCACTTAAAGCTGATGTTAATTTGGGAGTTAACTTTAATAATTTCACACCTCAGCTTGGACCTTCAAACATCGAGTTACCAATTCAAATTAAGAGGAAAAAAGCTTGCATCAATGTCAAGAATGATGAAGCATGCTTTGCGTGGACAATGGTTTCAGCTTTGTATCCTGAGGATAAAAATCCCAAAAGAATAACATAATACCCTCACCACTCACATATGTTACAACTAAAAGGAATTCAGTTCCCTATGACCATGAGGCAGATACCTAACTTCGAAAAGCAAAACGATCTTCGGTGAATGTATATATTTTAAAAAGGATGAAAAAGATTTCATGACTCTCCCAACATACCTCACTGAAACAAGAAGGGATAAACATGTGAACCAGCTCCTAATATAAGACTATAGCAGTAATCAGTCGACTAAGTACCATTATGTTTGGATTAAAAACCTTTCACGATTGTTATCAAAGCAGTTAAGCAAAGGCAAAGTACTTATGTGTCAGATATCTCATTATTTCCGAACCGAAGACAAACTATATAACCATAAGGAAGACTGTACGCAAAAGAATACCACTGCGATCAATATGCCTGAAGAAAGTAGAGCCCAAATTTAAAAATTTAGAAATAAAATACAAGCCCTCTTCCGCTGTCTGTGCAGATCTCGAGTGTTCTAAAACCTATCGTAAAGAAAAGTGCATACCAAAAGCACATTCTGGCAGCTGTCAGGTACTACTTCAAATGTTCCTACGATGAATCCCTTTCTTTCTATAAAAGTTACCGCGCTGAAGATTGTATGAAATAGTTTTCGATGAGATGAAACAGCTTGCTGAAGATGTCTCTAGAGTGTTTCCTTGTCCGTATAACATACACATGACTCCTCAGCAGGAGAAAGATTTTCAAGCTTCCACTCACTGTCACATTTTCGAACAGCCTTTTACGTCACGACAGAAAAAAGTTCGATATCATAATCACTTCATCCTAGAAAACAATTACCACGGCGCAGCATACGATGAATGAAACATCAACTATCAGGTTCCCTCATACTATACCAGTGATGTTCCATAACTTACTCAAGTATGATGATTTATTATAACGGGCATTGCCGCTGAATTAACGTCCTATGGATTTTCTTCCCATTACCAAAGAAAAATATATTTCCTTCACTAAACATGTCAATGAATCACGCATTAACTTTAGATTTATAGACAGTTTTCGTTTTATAGCATCATCCTTGGATAAATTATCACTGTATCTAACAGAATTTCCAAACCTCAAATTGCAGTTTCTTTTACTACCTAAAGATCAATTTAATTTTTAACTAAGAAAGGTGTAATGCCGTATGATTACTTTGATTCGTTTGAGCGCTTTAATGAGCTCTGTTTGCCTTCTCAAGATGCTTTTTATAATAAGTTGGAAGGTAAGCCTTGCCCTCAAAAAATGTATCGTAGAGCGCAAGAAGTATGGAGCAAATTTAGCTGTAATAACTTAGGTGAATGTGTAGACTTACATACGAAGATCGATATTCTCCTTCTAGCAGATGCCTTCGAGCAGTTTAGTTCAAGCTGCATTAGAATATACGACGTGGATCCTACACACTACTTTACACGACCGGGTTTTACTTGGGATGCAATTTTGAAGTGTACACAGCAAGACCTAGAACTCCTTTGAGATCAAGACATGTTTCTCGTTGTTGAGCGTGGTATTCGAGGGGGTTTGGGTCAAATCTGCTCTAAGAGAAGAGCTAGTGGAAACAACAAGTATATGCTTAGTTATGATTCAACAAAACCTGATGTTTATCTAATATATAACGTCAATAATCAACATGGCTGGAATATTTTCATCATTTACATGATTGCACATGAAGACTTGCCCTTCTATCCATTGTCCATTAACCCAAAAACTTTAAAACCTCCAATTCAATCTAATCCAATTTCGAAACTTATGACAACGCTAAGTAATAAGAAGAAATACGTTATCTACTATCGAGCGCTGAAGTAAGCTTTAACTCACGACTTAGTCCTCACCAAAGTACAGAGAGTACTGAAATTTAAGCAATCGCCTTGGTTAAAGTCCTATACTGATTTAAATACTGAACTTAGAAAAAAAGCAAATAATAACTTTGAAAATAATTTATTTAAACTGATGAATAACGCAGTATTCGGAAAAACCATGGAAAACGTGAGAATATCAGTCGATGTTAAATTACTATCCAAATGGGAGGGTCGTTACGGTGCAGAGTCATAATTCTCATAACCCGAGTTTAAGACATGTACTATATTTTCAAAAAATTTAGTAGTGGTGGAAATGAATAAGCTAAAGGTATATTTAAACAAGCCCATATATGTAGGTTAAGCTGTTCTTGATCTAGCTAAAACGACTATATACGGCTTTCATTACGACTATATATATATATATATATATATATATATATATATATATATATATATATATATATATATGGCTATATCGTAAAAAACGCCCCAAGCTGTAACTTCGTTATTTATTGGCGACCAACTTTCATTTTTTGTATCTTTGCCCTCAGTGACGGCGATAGTCAACTTTTTTTTTCTTAATAGAAACGTGTTTATTTTTATGTCATATTGTAGACATTTTTTTCTGAATTCAACAGAACTAAAATAACATATTTATTCAACAATTTCTGGAAAAAATAAAAAATTAAATAACTAAGTAATCCGGAATTATTAACAAATGCCATTTAAATAACTAGTGAAATCTGCATCACAAATATTGTTCAAATTGTCTGCCGCCTTGACGAATACGTAGCTCGCACCTTCTAACCATCATGATAACATTTGAAGGTATTTCTGGACCAACCTCGATTATTCTTCTTCTGAGGTAGTTTTCATTCTGGGGCTAGTTTAAATAGACTTGATCTTTAAGGTAACCCCAAAACCGAAAGTCAAGTGGCGTGAGGTCAGGGGAACGGGCAGGCCACCTAATCGGTTCATTAGTCGCAATCAACATTGCGCCAAATCTGTTATTTAACCAATTTAAATTCACATGTGCATTATTATGTGGAGGAGCCCCATCTTGTTAAAACTAAATTCTATTGAGTTCAGCAAGGGGTAGTCCATCTAAAAAGTTTTCGATATTTTCATTCAAAAGATCATAATGTTTGTCTTGAGCAAGTATTTCGTCGATAAAAATGGTCCAATTAATCGATCCCCCAAATACCGCACCAGGCATTGACAGTAAATTATCTTTGAAAATTATTTTCTACAATAAGTCTAGGGTTTTCCAGACTCCAGTACCGATGGATATTTCTATTATAAATGCCATTATTGCTAAAGGTACACTCATCAGACGAAATTATCTTTCTATAGAAATTACCGTTCCTCGAACCTAGTCTAAATAAAAACGGCAAAATTCAATTCTTCGATCGTGATCATTGTGCTCCAGAGCTTGCACTTTTTGCGTAATCTGCGGTTTAAACTTGTGCTTTTTTTAATATTCTATCTACAGTATCCTTGGATGTGTTGTTCAAATCACTACCAATTTTGCGTGTAGACGTTATCTACATTTCCTGAAGAACGATTAACTCCACCTCTTCATTAAATTGAAGATGCTTTCTTTTAGGCTTCTTGAAACCACCATAATTTCTTAAATTGTTTTCAAGTCTTGAGAATTTTCGTCGATTTGGAATTTTTCTGTTCGGAAATCGATTGATGTGGAGACGCACTGCTTGGCCACTTAGAGCATGTTGATCAATGTGGTGTTATCCATCATAGAAATTAAAGTGATCTTTTCACAGTATTATAAAAATAATCAAAAATTGTGATGTTGACAATTCAGTGACACGATCTGACATTTTGCTGAAGGCAAGTCTTCATGTGTGGAAATGAATGCGAAACAAAAAACGACTTATAAAGTTATGTCAAATCGTATACAAATGTTTAAATAAATATTAAGTTATGTTATGCTGTTGAATTCAGAAAAACATTTTACACAATATGACAAAAATAAACACATGTTTCAATTATGAAAAAAAGGTGACTATCACTGTCACTGAGGGCGAAGATAAAAAAAATGAAAGTTGGTGACATCTTGTAGAGTATATCAAACCATTAATTTGTTTCTTTGAATTTTTAAAATCCGCCAAAAAATAACGGACTTACAGTTTGGGGTTTTTACGATATATATATATATATATATATATATATATATATATATATATATATATATATATATATATATATATATATATATATATATATATATATATATATATATATATATATATATATATATATATATATATATATATATATATATATATATATATATATATATATTAAATAAAATAAGAATTTATTTGACAATTGTCAAATAAATTCTTGACAAAGAGAACAAAGGACGTTCCCGAAACGTTGAATTAATTGTACGTTTATTTACACAAGTTTTAAAGAAAAAATGTCTTATTTAAACATTAATACTTGTGGAAATCTAACTAGAAACATATATATATATATATATATATATATAATTCTCATGGGGAAACCTATAACGATACGGTAAACACCTCCAATAAGGTTGTATCTTTTGATACAAATTTATTTCCTCCTAGGTTGGTTATGTAAAGAGGTGTAAAACTAAATTTGAAGTTTATGTTAATATTTTCTCTGTTCTAGGTACATTCTAACGTTCCAAAAATACTGAACATTGCTTTTAATTTTTACATGGAAATGAAACCTTCATTGTAAAGGTAAGTTAGAAACATTAGATTCAGTTTTTTCAGTTCAAAATACTGTAAAGCGATATGTCACACCAGATATCTTAACCTAAAACCAAGAGAGTGAAAGTTACATGTCTGGAATGGAAAGATTGTAGAATTGTATAATTTAAAGTACACCATTAAAAAAACCAAAAAAGGTAAGTATTTTATTATCTTTTTTAGTTCAAAATACATTTACCGATATGTCACACTGAATATCTCAACTTAAAATCTTCAGACCGAAAGTTATACGCCTGCAAACAAGAGATTTAGCTTTTCAGTTCAAAATATTGAAAAACGATGTCACACTAGACATCTTAACCTAAAACCCACAGAGTAGACGTTACATGTGTGAAATGGAAATATTTGGCTTTTTCAGTTCAAAATACTGTTAAGCGATGGTACACTCGATATATCAACTTAAAATCTACAGACTGGAAGTTGCACTTCTAGAATCATCCAAATTAGCTTTATTACCAATTGATGTTTGAAGAAACTAATATAATTATGTATTATTAACTTCATTATACCGCTCAAGATATGAAAATTTTTTTCAGTATTTCTGAATAGTAACCTTTAACTAACGAATTGATAATGCATTACATTCAGTTAAAAATTTATCTAAGGACTGTTAATGTATTAGACGTTTGTGATGAAATTACGATATTAACATATAATCTATAACAGATTAATCACTACTGACAAAATTCTTTAAAATCCTGTGTTCTCAACTTAATAGGGGTAATTTTCGAAAATGATAAAAAAAATATACCTGATAATAGAGAAACTAATAAAATTTTACTTTAATTTAACAATTTATATCAATGTTATAGAACTCTCTAGTGTGACGTATTATGTTTTTTTGGTGTGAAAATGCCAAGTTTTATTTTTCCAATAATATCTAGAATATTGGATCTTGTGGTTTTATGTTCCACTTATATGGTCCTACTTCATTCATTCTGTCAACAACTTACGATCTAATGAGATCTTTATGCAGTATTTAGTAATATTTTACCAAAAAAAGTGAAATAATTGCGTGAATTTTACCTTGGTAAGTGCATCTATTTTTCCTTGCCACCTTAAACTTTATTTACTTTTAGATATTACAATGATTATGATGCTGAATTTTTAGCGATATGGTAGTTGTATTGCAAAAAATTGTATGTACTTGCATTAAAATTATCATCTGACTCGACCAGATATGTTTCCTGTCTCAATGTTCTAATCATTCTGTCGGCAACTTTTGATATCATTAGATCTTTATACAGTATTTAGTAACATTTTAATAAAAAAAGTGAAATAATTGCTTGAGGTTTACCGTGGTAGGTACATTTATTTTTCGTCATTTTAAATGCTTTATTTTTAGATATTGCAGAGATTGCAATGCAGCATTTTAGTGATATGGTAATTGTGTTACAAAAATTTTTATATACTTGCATTAAAATTATCTGAATGAAGCGGATATCAGTTTCCTATCACAAAACATCTTAATAGAGTGATATTTTGTTAAAACGTAATAATTATATTAATCTTACTATCGGGATAAGTGAAATTTATTTTTTCTGGTCATCTTAAACGTTTTAGATATTATAGAGACTGTTACGTTGCATTTTAACGACATGTTAGATTTGCTGCAAACATTTTTATATGCTTGCATTAAAATGATCAGAATGGAGCGGATATCAGTTTCGTAATCACAAACTAACATCCTAATAGAGCGATATTTTGTTAAAATGAAATAATTACATTAATTTTACCACCAAGGTCATCTTAAACTTTTTTTTAGACATTACAGAAAGAGATTGTGCCGTTGCATTTTAACGGTATGGTATTCGTTGTTACAATTTTCTATATACTTACATTGTAATTATCAAAATGTGGCAGATATCAGTTTCTCAAATGAATTCAGATGGTGCTTGGTAAGTAAACGTACCTTTATAGCTTTGTTACGTGCAAACTTGAACTTTGTGCTCAAACTTACCCCAACAGAGGAGATACCTTTTATATAGGACTTGCCGGTAGCTCGGTCACGGTAGAGATGGAGGGGCCCCACAGTGATACAGGTGGTAATGGTAGCTGAAAGGGAAGAGAAGGGCGCCAGCTAGAGAGATAAAACAGCCAGCCCTAGATAACTAGTTAATTTGCCACTTTTGTAGCCAAGTAACGAAAATGTTCAAGGATCTGAGCACTAGGAAAAAAAATAAGTGTAAAGTAGAAAGTCCCCAAAACAAAAGCGGTATATTCATTTCTAATAATGGCAGTATATCATTTGCATTTATATGTATATATATATATATATATATATATATATATATATATATATATATAATAAAATTTACATTCCTCAAAAAAAGTAAAAGGGAGATAATTCCCTAAATAAATAAGTAATTCACTCGTGTTACACAAATTGCTAACCACAGAAAATACATAAAATATTTGTGCTCTTAATTACACAATATAGCAAGCCACCCAAACAGTCTGATACTAAAATTTAGATAATGAAACCAAGTTAAATTTATATCCAAAAATTGCAAAGTAATATACAGAATTGCAAAGTTAAGTATGCTAAAACATAAGATTTATAGTCTTTAGTAAAATACAGTAAACAGGTAATTTAAGCATTCCCCAAGTTGCAAAGGCACATATAAATAATAGATTATAGTAATAATACAATTGCTATGAATAACTTGCAGTAAACAAAGATAATATAAATGATCAGGTTAACTCGAATCTGTTGAGCTGAATGCATCCAGTTACACAGTTTCTTACAAAACAGTGTTTAATTACATACATTACCAATAGACATGCTAGTTTTACACTCAAAAATTTTACCCAAAGCAATTTACAGTAAAAGCGCAAAAATTTGTGCAATAACACAAAGTTTTATCACAAACATGTACATAGGACAACTTATAGGATTGGTCACAGATTAACCAAAGCATTAAGGTAACCAAAAGACACTGAATATGAGTGATTTATAACTTATCTTTATATCCCAGCCTGTCGGAAAGTTGTAATTTCAAATATTTCACAGGTGTGGAAGTCAAATTTCTTGCTAATTATGTAATAAGTAACACCCTTCATCAGCGAAATGACAGTATGTCCAACAGTATACGAATTATATACAAATGTACATATATTTACACAGCATACCAGTATATTTGATAGTGTACGAACAATATATTATGTGGCGTACCAAAGGTATATAGCGTACGAAAAGTACCTCCAAAAATAAATATATACAGCTAAATGAAAGCATGAATATCAATCTTACCTTCAAAAAGAATCAGAAAAGTACAGAACAGAACAGCTTATAACTCTCTTGAACAGTTAAACAGTAATGGCTTTCCCCTAAAATAAAAATAAATCTAGCAACCGTTTAAGTAGGTTGTTACATTCTTACCAGCAAATCTAAAGTGTAAAAACAACTTCGTGATTAGATAAATTTGTGAGGTTAAGTTTAACCCCTTTAGCGAATTGGTTTAATAATTTTCTTAATGGATTTAGTTCTTGAATCGAACCAGATCGATTGCCTGAAAGTAAAACGTGGTAGAAGAACAAAGAAACCAAGCGTGAAAAAAGCTCACCTGTTTTCAGTATTTCCTATATATCCGATATAAATCGATTGTACCCACTAATTATAGTGATTTGGCACAAAATTTAGAAAAATGTTATAAACCGATAATCATCGATGGGCTAAATAAAGTCCATCCCCATTGTTCAATTCTCTGATTAGAGAGATTGATTAGTTGGGGTTTAATGTGAGGGTACGCCGTCACTCGTACCAATTGTAGACTATTCCTCACAACCCTGTTGAGTAATTGAATAAAGATGAGATTCATTCAAGAACTGATTTATTCGATAATATTTACACTTTATATACAATGTTTTTACATGACGTATTTTCTTATTTGACCTAGTTAGTAGGTCATGTTTTATTCTTTTAAGCGCCTTTTGTGCTTACTAGTTATAATGCATATCGTATATGTGTAATTTCAACCTTACACACTTTTGTATCAGCACAATTTGTCGCAATAATTAACCTGCTCTATATACAGTTTTGCTTGCTATTCGTTTTACACATTTCTTAATTGTCAATTCTATTATTACTAAATATAAAATTACAAAAATTATTAACATTATTAAAATACCCTGTTTAATCTGGAAGATTAAACATCCTGCCGGGCCCGAAGTTCATGTTCATTCGTAGATTGAACATTCTGCCGCGACGAGGTGGTTGGGATGGCGTAAAGTTGTTCCATCTGGAATCTTTCTTCTTCTGTTTCCCTGGGTTTCTTCTTTCGACGTATTCTTGTCCATGCCTTGTATGCCCCCCAGATTGCTATGGCTACTCCTAGTAACATTGCTGTACCTGCGAGACTGTTTAATCTGGAATGTGATGCTATTTTCTCCCAGTGGGTGTTGATTAAATCTTGTTGAATTTCTTCTTCTTTTTGCTTTAAGTCACTTAGTTGATCTGTTGCCTTTTCTTTTTACCCCGTCTAGTATTAACTTTGCGTAATCTTCAGCTCCCAGAAGCACATCTATTGGCCCCGGTTTATCGAGTGTGGATCTGCCAATATTTGGTTTGTCCACTGGCTGTTGTCGAACTTAAATTGCTTCATGGGAAGATTCTCCGTGATCTTGTTTAGCACTATAACTTCTGTGGTTAGTGAGAAGGTACTTGGATGTAAAGGTTTTAGTTGGATATTTATTTTTGAGGTTGCCTTGGTTGGTGTAGACCTCCTAAACCGCTGATCTCGGCGTGTACTGTTTTCCTTGGTAGTTTTAATAGTTGTGCCGACTCTTCTGTAATGAATGATGCCTGTGACCCTGGGTCGATTAATACTCGTAACATTTGAAATTCACCGAAGATGTCCTTTATTCTGATAATTGCTGTTGCTAATAAAACTTCTTTTTCTATTTTCGGGGCTGCTTGTTTCTTTAACTTCTTTGGTTGAAGCGTGCGCTGCCGATTTTGTTTGCTGGTGTGTTGCAAGTTTTTGTATTCCTGGTGCAGTAATGTGTGGTGCGGGTACTGACATGTTGTGCACCGCCGTATTGCGTGGCATCTGATGTTGGAACTGTGGTCCATGCAATTGAAACATAGACGTTTTCTCTCACGAATGTGATCCTGGCTTGTGTTGACAACCCTTTGAACTTGATGCAGTCACCCAACTTGTGATATTGGTTGCAGTAGACGCATGCTTGCCGTTTATTCTGCCACTGGGGGTTCCATTGGGGCTGTCCTCGTGTGGTAGTATGGTGTGATTTTCTTGCCTGGGACATCGCTTCCATTGACTGGAATCTTAGTTTGAGGAATTCCATTACTTCCTCCATTAGTGGTATTTCATTTGGTGCTTTCAGCGATTGTTCGAAAAGTTTGTTTGTCTCTGCGTCCCATTTTCTTGCTACTATGTGAACAATAAGAGGACCCCAGGAGGCTGTTTCTACTCCTAGGTTCTTTATTGCTTCCAGACACTCATAAGTGGTGTCATGCAGACGCCTTATTGCACCTGCATCTTGCTCTTGGATGGTGGGAAAGTCTAGAATCTTGTCTATTAAGGTTTTTACCATTAACCGTTTGTTGTTGTATCTGCTCTCGAGAATTTCCCATGCTGTTTTGTAATTGCATTCTGCTATTTGCATTTTTTCTATTGTTGTCACCGTTTTGTTGGAGTGTATTATTTTTTCAAACAAGTCTTGGAATGTCATCCAATTTTCATAGCCACCGCTGAACACAGGTAGCTTTATTTCTGGCATCTTGATGCTGCATGCCTTATCTCCAACCATTTGTATTTTGTTTCCGAGTTCGATGCTAATTTGGTCACACCATTGTTCGGTTTTCTCGAACTCGTTGTTTGAAAAATAGTTGTCCTGATGTTCTGTTTCATGTACCTCGATGTGTTCGTGCAGTTCTTCAATTGCAGTCCATTGGCGCTGAATCTTGTCTTGCCATAACTTAAGTTGGACCGTGTTTTCCTCTTTCTTCAATCTTTCTTCTACTTGTTGTAATAGAGCACCTAGTTGTTGTATCTTGATCTCTTGTCGTTTCAATCGCTGTTCTTGTTCTTTGTCGACCCCACCGTCTTCTTGCGAGGTGGTTGTTAGCTTCTTTTCCAGCTCTGCCAGATAGTTCTTAATGTGATTATATAGTTTACCCAATTTTTCAAAGTATTCTGACGTGTGGTAGTCATGATCGTCTATCCGCAGTTTGGATATTTCCATATGTGTGCTGTTCGCTTCTTCCCACCATGTTTCCAATGCCTTGCTACGTTCATTAATGTACACCTTGTTCTTCCGTGCCGCCGCATCTTTCTTCATATTTGTAAACATCTTCTCCATAGCCTTGCCAATTTCATTTTGGGTGTTGGCCAATTTGTTTATCTTCTCCATTTTTCGCTTTGAGTCTTGTGTTGTTTCTTATTTATAAAGCTTGATTTTCTTACCCACTGTCGATACGTTTCTTCTTTCCTATAAGGGGCGTAAATCCTTATAGTTGACAGAGGTAGACTTACTGCTGTAACTTCTTTTGGCGGTGGTGGTGGTGAATTGAATGTAGCTGGTGGTGTTGATGTCTTCAATAGGCTGATGTTCAATAGCTGCTGCTGTTGGTGGTGGATGATGTCTTCAATAGTAATTAATTTTACTGGTTGCCGATGTTGGTGGCTCGAAGGACCATGACTAATTTTACTGGTTGCCGATGTTGTTGGCTCGAAGGACCATGTTCATTCTACTGGTTGCCGATGTTGGTGGCTCGAAGGACCATGTTCAATTTTACTGGTTGCCGATGTTGGTGGCTCGAAGGACCATGACAAATTTTACTGGTTGCCGATGTTGTTGGCTCGAAGGACCATGACTAATTTTACTGGCTGCCGATGTTGTTGGCTCGAAGGACCATGTTCAATTCTCTGATTAGAGAGATTGATTAGTTGGGGTTTAATGTGAGGGGTACGCCGTCACTCGTACCAATTGTAGACTAGTCCTCACAACCCTGTTGAGTAATTGAATAAAAGATGAGATTCATTCAAGAACTGATTTATTCGATAATATTTACACTTTATATACAATGTTTTTACATGACGTATTTTCTTATTTGACCTAGTTAGTAGGTCATGTTTTATTCTTTTAAGCGCCTTTTTGTGCTTACTAGTTATAATGCATATCGTATATGTGTAATTTCAACCTTACACACTTTTGTATCAGCACAATTTGTCGCAATAATTAACCTGCTCTATATACAGTTTTGCTTGCTATTCGTTTTACACATTTCTTAATTGTTAATTCTATTATTACTAAATATAAAATTACAAAATTATTAACATTATTAAAATACCCTGTTTAATCTGGAAGATTAAACACCCATAAAATATTTGTGCTCTTAATTACACAATATAGCAAGCCACCCGAACAGTCTGGTACTAAAATTTAGATAATGAAGCCAAGTTAAATTTATATCCAAAAATTGCAAAGTAATATACAAAATTGCAAAGTTAAGTATGCTAAAACATAAGATTTATAGTCTTTAGTAAAATACAGTAAACAGGTAATTTAAGCATTCCCCAAGTTGTAAAGGCACATATAAATAATAGATTATAGTAATAATACAATTGCTATGAATAACTTGCAGTAAACAACAATAATAGAAATGATCAGGTGGTTAATAAAACCTTTAACTCGAATCTGTTGAGCTGAATGCATCCAGTTACACAGTTTCTTACAAAACAGTGTTTAATTACAAACATTACCAATAGACATGCTATTTTTACACTCAAAAATTTTACCCAAAGCAATTTACAGTAAAAGTGCAAAAGTTTGTACAATAACACTTAAAGTTTTATCACAAACATGTACATAGATCTATACAACTTATAGGATTGGTCACAAATTAACCAAAGCATTAAGGTATCCAAAACACACTGAATATGAGTGATTTATAACTTATCTTTATATCCCAGCCTGTCGGAAAGTTGTAATTTCAAATATTTCACAGGTGTGGAAGTCAAATTTCTTGCTAATTATGTAATAAGTCACACCCTTCATCAGCGAAATGACAGTATGTCCAACAGTATACGAATTATATACAAATGTACATATATTTACACAGCATACCAGCATATTTAGATAGTGTACGAACAATATTTTATGTGGCGTACCAAAGGTATATAGCGTATGAAAGGTAACCCCTAAAATTAAATATATACAGCTAAATGAAAGCATGAATATCAATCTTACCTTCAATGAGGTAAAGAATCAGGAAAGTACAGAACAGAACAGCTTATAACTGTCTCGAACAGTTAAATAGTAATGGCTTTCCCCAGCAAATCTAAAGTGTAAAAACAACTTCGTGGTTAGATAAATTTGTGAGGTTAAGTATAACCCCTTTAGCGAATTGGTTTAATGATTTTCTTAATGGATTTAGTTCTTGAATCGAACCAGATCGAAAGTAAAACGTGGTAGAAGAACAAAAAAACCAAGCGTGACAAAAGCTCACCTGTTTTCAGTATTTCCTATATATCCGATATAAATCGATTGTACTCACTAATTATAGTGATTTGGCACAAAATTTAGAAAAATGTTATAAACCGATAATCATCGATGGGCTAAATAAAGTCCAGAAATTTACATTTTTCTTTTAGGAAACACAGAATGGCTTTTCTTTCGCCAAGCACAGACCGGAAGTAAGTGAAATTAAAAGTCAAATATGCGAATGTCAAACGGATATATACCAGTGACACCCAACACATGAAGTTGAAATATAACTTATAAGTCACCATCAAAATGTTTACCTAACCACTACAGAAAATGTTTTTAATTGTGAAGCGTAATATGTTCAAGAAACTACAGAGATAAACTTAGAGAAATGTCATCATTTCTAGAAAAATAGAAAATTTAAAGAAATAGGAGTAATAGATTAATTTTAATAGATCGCAAATATTTACTTAGTAGTACAGCCAAAGTAACGAATGTAACAGCTTATAATGTCATATGTATATTTTTTAGATTTAAGAAAACAAGTGTACAAGCTTCCATATAACATGATCCCTGAATAAATTATTAGATAAATGCAACCATTTCTTAACAACCCCCTGAGTTTGGAAAATATTACAGAACCTAACATTCCATTCTCAAATATTTCTTTCATTCATTAAGGCAAGTAGGCTAAATATGCTGAAGATGTTCTTCCTTTAGAATGTATTTCGTAACAATAAATTACTATTATCTGTGTTTATTTACCCTGCATGCTATCATCCCCTGATGTGTTAACCCCTATGCACACATCCCTAAGCAACCATCCCTGCTTACCCCTTATCATTCATCTGCACAGTCATCCCCAACTTACCCCTTATGTAGACATTGGCATTCATCCATTAGCACACATCCCTTATGATCCGGGGAATCCCTACTTACCCCTTATGTAGACAGTCATGCAACCATATACGCACATCCCTCCGGTATCAGATACCTGTAGAATCCACCTTTCCCCATAAACAATGCCTGCATGGGCCTGCTGCATGAAACATCCCCTAAGCAACCATCCCCACACGGTCATTCCCCTGATTACCCCTTATCCAGACATCGGCAAGCAACCATCCCCACAGTCATCCCCTGCTTACCCCTTACACAGTACGCAACAATTCACGCACATCCCTTATGAGCTAATGCTTATTGTAACTTATCCCCACCACCTTATGCAGACATCGGGATGCAACCATCCCCACACAGTCATCCCCTGCTTACCCCTTATACAATATGCAACCATACACACACACACGCACGCACGCACGCACGCACGCACGCACGCACGCACGCACGCACCCACACACACACGCACGCACGCACGCACGCACGCACGCACGCACGCACGCACGCACGCACGCACGCACGCACGCACGCACGCACGCACGCACGCACGCACGCACGCACGCACGCACGCACGCACGCACGCACGCACGCACGCACGCACGCACGCACGCACGCACGCACGCACGCACGCACGCACGCACGCACGCACGCACGCACGCACGCACGCACGCACGCACGCACGCACGCACGCACGCACGCACGCACGCACGCACGCACGCACGCACGCACGCACGCACGCACGCACGCACGCACGCACGCACGCACGCACGCACGCACGCACGCACGCACGCACGCACGCACGCACGCACGCACGCACGCACGCACGCACGCACACACACACACACACACACACACACACACACACACACACACACACACACACACACCTGAGCTAATGTTCATGCGCAAGCTTGGTCACAAAAGTGACCAAAGCGAACCTTGGAAAACTCCCATAAGGAATACATGGGGTTTTGAGATAAAATGTGCCAGAACCCGCCTAGCTTGAGGACGGTTGAGTAAGGTGTTTAAACCTTCAGGAACGATTAGTTTACTTCACAAAAGAAGTAGATTATAATGCGGACAATTACGTTAGTGACAGAATCTTAATACTCACTCTTCTTTACGTACTTTCTACGGACTTGAACTTTTAGGACAAGAAACGATTGTGTACACCCTAGTCTAGTTGATCACTCTATACTCACGGCCATACTCTGCACTTATTAAGTTGTCTACGGCGGCGTATAAGTGTGCTTTGGATGTAAATTTGTAGGTAGCATCTACTAGTAGAATTGGCCAATCAGCTCAGTTGCGCCTTCTAGTGAACATTGTGTGGCTGGCTGAACTTAGGCAGGTAGCTTTTCTATCCGACAGTATAAGTAGACACCGGGAATTAATCTTCCGCCTTTACGTTTTCCACAGGTGTTTTCGGTTTTGTGAAAAAAAGACTTAAGTGCAGTTGAACTTAAATTCGAGAAAGGATTCGAATAAAGTGTTTCTTGGCAAAGCGTCTTGTGGTTAAATAGAAGCTTTCTGAAGGCGGGAACGGCTTCTGGTAGTGACATTATTTCAGTTATTGGCTATTATTGAAGTAATTGGGCATTCTGCGTTGAAAATTCTCAGTGTATTCGTATCGACGTCGGAGGGCATAAAATTGATTACGAGTATATGAAATTCTGAAATTTTGGTAAAATTGATCAATTATCAAATACTTAAGTAAAAAAATTGGGAAAAAGTTTGGGCTCTTTACATCTTCTACCCAAAACTTCTGAGTCGGCATTTCCAATCAGTTGCCTTGGGATTCCCCTATCCGCCACATGGGGAAGCGTATGATGGGTACTACCACACGGGCCCATTAACCCTTGAGTAGAAGGGGTTTAATGCCGCGGCAACCAATATTTGTAATAAAACCGGTTCCCTGCCACTGTAAAATACAGAGACAAGATCGTGAAATTAATAGTTTTCTCATAAATCAGTCAGTGATCGCCCACTGCCTCCCATATAGAAACTAGCCAGGGTCACCAATGTTATTTCAAAAAGACCTAAGAGAGCTACTCGTTCATAATTTCATTCTTATAAACGCTATATTATGGTATTTTTAATATTAAAATAAGCAAGTAGTGTTGAAATAATCTGTTTAGTATAGTAACATTTATTTTATTTATAACTTGACTTAATTAACACAGATATAAAGGGTAAACTATTAGTTATTAACCCTTCTGATCGTCAAGTGCGAATAGTATCTTTTGTGATAAATTGCTTTGAGAGTTGTTTTCATACAGGAAACTAGTTTCGCTTGAACCGACATTTGTGAATTCCGTAATAGTTATGTTGGGCCGCCCAGAATTTCCACGCTACTACAGTACATAATCTATCATCAGGGACGTCCTTCTACGACCATTTAAATAGATCTGTGGTGACAGGTTGCTTAGGTCAACTGACTATAGAAGTTCAGTATAAAGTTAGGTGGAATTGTAGCATTACCAAACATTTCCAGAAATATGTAGTTTTGGCCTCGTGTTTAAATATTGATCAGTTAACAAATTGTTTTTAGCAAAATTGTCAACATCTTATACAGTTAGTAATAATACAACACAAAGTAATATTTACCAAGATTTTTGAGACGTAGTGCAATAAAGATAATCCATTTATCCATTTATGCAAATATTATGGTAAATGTAACGCCCAATGGAATATTTCAAAAATCTTTGGTTGACGCATTTTTAAATAAACTGCCATGAACCGTTATATCTAATCTACAACAAATATGGCTAAAAACCTGTATAAGTTAAAAAAATGATAAAATTTATTAATGTAACAATAAAATGTATACGGTTATTGCAATTATATCATCTGTAATATTTCAACTGCAAGGGACCACTACCAATTTGGATAACAAAATTTTGAAAAACAAACAATTATACTGGAATACTTTACTCATATTTCCTGGTGAGTGTAAACTTCACAAATACCCATAAAAAATGTGTATATGTAGGTACCAAATGGTGCGGAGCTAGTGATATTGCGGATGATTATGATGATTTAGGTCTATTCGCGAGAACAGATGCATGTTGTAGAGACCACGATCACCGTAGTGATACTATTAGATTTTTGCAAACAAAACACGGTCTGACGAATTTCCGTGTATTTTCGCAGTAGGTTTTGGTTATTGATCAAGTAAATTAATCTAACCCTACTTTTTGCATAGAGGCCACTGTATATATGATGAAAATTTTTATTCCTGTCTTAAAAATGTTAGTACACCAGATTCTGAGGCTGTTGGCGATATTTATTTTAACGAATTGAGTGCTCAATGTTTCCGAGAAGATTATCCTATAACAGGATGTAAGACATTTGTTTCAAACCCGTAAGTATTATTTAAAGGCCATCAATATTTGTTTTATTTTTTTACATTTTGAGAGTTTACAAATGCACCGAGTACATATATAACACTACTGCACCAAAGAAATACCAATGGTTTGATGTACCACCTTTCTAAATTGCATAGTGTCTAATTAAGTTAACATTCTGTATTAGCAGTACTTAACTGCATTAGTAATATTAAGTTCAACACAGTAGTATTAGCATATTTTACATCACTTATAATGATTATAATTTATTATGTATATAGTGTATAAGTATTGTATTATATTAATGCGTCACCCTATGTGACATCAGCTTTCCGTTCATTTACAAATCGCTCTTTATCCACTCTAGTAACATTTGCCACGTAGGAATTTAATTTCTAACGATTATACGTGTATTGACCAAATCCACATTTCGTCCAAACTAGTCCATGTTTAACATGTTTCCTTTTTACCTTCCCACCTACATATAGGCTAAATCGGCTTAGCTCATTTTCATTTTAAGTTTGGCAAAATTTCCCCAAGATGGTAGTTCCTATGATAACTCCAGAACGACAGCATATACTTTAAATTTCGTATTTAAGCTTATTTTCTGGAGCTGGTTAGATTTTCGGAGATATTCAGCGGCGGTGAGGGAGGTTCAATACGAGCGTTTTTAGTTTTTATCAAATGGTTTTGAAACAGCTGTGTATAGCATAGATATAGATATCTGGTCTGGAACACCAAATAACCTTTCAACCTACAAAATGGAAATTAAAACAAATGAAATAATTGTAATAACATTTTTTTTAGGATAACTATGCAACATATTTTATAAGAAGCTCATTACAAAAATAGGCAACATTGTAAAGGCAAAAACAATAATCTATGTCAAACAAACGTTTAAAACGTCGTGACAGACACAGGTTAATAGACATCTAAGTGCTAATTTAAATTAAAATAAATGAAATAATTTTAATTTCGATTTTTTTATGATAACTATGCAACCTCCATTTTATACGTTCATAACGGAAACAGGTGACAATGTAAAAACATAAACAGTAATCTACGTCAGAATGACGTTCAAAATTTCATGTCAGGTAGAGATTCATAGACATAAATACATGCTAACGTAAGACAAAATCCCAAAGCCGCCCGCTTCTATAGAAATATCGATAATATAGCGTCAGCATTTTCAATCATACTTATTAAATTTTTTCATTTATTACGCTTTACATTAAAAATTTTCTTCAAAAAATACATCTACACTTTTTTTTGTAAAATTAATCGTTATTCAGATAATGAAAAAATGTGAACTAACACTTAAATTCCACCTTAGGAATTTTTTGCAGCTAAATTACGAGTCGTATCAAAAAATTTCAAAGAACATAACTAATGAATATGTATAAAATCTATATCAAAGTATTTTTAAATCTTTGAAATATGCAGCTGTTTTAGAAATATTTCATAACAACCAAAAACTACAAATAATAAAGCCACCCTCCCCCGCTGGATCGCTCCCAAAATGTAATCAGCTCTAAGCCGAATGAAAACAAGTTTAAATACACAATTTTAAGTACGTAGATATTTTCGTCCACACTCAAGCACACATACGCACACGCAAACGTCACTCGCACGCGAACGCGCCAGCGTGCACCCGCACTCGCCCCGTACGCGTAAAACGCACCCGCGCACACACACGAGTACGCACACGTTCATAGCACATAACACACGCGTACAGACCCGCATTAACGCATACAGACCCGCATAAACGCACCCACCCACCCACGCGTTCACGCATCCACGCTTGCACGCACGCACACGCACAGACGCACACACAAGCACACAGACTCACAGACTCACACACGCACACACACACACACACACACACACAGATGCAAGGACACACAGCAACACAGACATACATAAATCCACCCTCTCCACCGCTAGACTTCTCCCAAAATGTAATGAGCTCTAAGTCAAATCAAAACAAGCTGAAATCCAAAACTTTCAGTGCCTAGGTATTTTCTTTCTCACTAAAACACGCATGCACGCAAACGCAAACACAAACGCAAACGTAAGCGCAAGAACAAGCACAAGCACAAGAACAAGCACAAGGACAAGCACAAGCACAAGGACAAGCACAAGCACAAGCACAATCACAAGCACAAGTACAAGCACAAGCACAAGCACAAACACAAACAAGAACACAAAGGCAAACACCAACATAAACACAAACACAAACATAAACACAAACCCAAGGACAGACACAAACACAAACACAAACACAAACACAAACACAAACACAAACACAAACACAAACACAAACACAAACACAAACACAAACACAAACACAAAACACAAACACAAACACAAACACAAACACAAACACAAACACAAACACAAACACAAACACAAACACAAACACAAACACAAACACAAACACAAACACAAACACAAACACAAACACAAACACAAACACAAACACAAACACAAACACAAACACAAACACAAACACAACCACGAACACGAACACGAACACGAACACGAACACTAACACGAACACGAACACGAACACGAACACGAACACGAGCACGAGCACGAACACGAACACGATCACGAGCACGAGCACGAACACGAACACGAACACGAACACAAACACGAGCACGAGCACGAACACGATCACGAATACGAGCACGAACACGAACACGAACAAGAACATGAACACGAACGCGATAACAAACACGAACACGGACACGAACACGAAAACGAAAACGAACATGAGCACGAACACGATCACGAACACGAACACTAACACAAACACGAACACGAAAACGAACACTGAACACAAACACGAACACAACCACGAGCACGAACACGAACACGAAAACGAACACGAACACGAACATGAACACGAACGCGATCACGAACACGAACAAGAACATGAACACCATCACGAGCACGAGCACAAACACGAGCACGAATACGAACTCGAACAAGAACACGAATACGAACTAGAACACGAACACGATCACGAACACGAACACTAGCACGTTCATGAAACAAGAACACGAACACAAACACAAACACGAACACAAACATTTAATTGTAACATTTAAATATAATTTTAGGATCAAAAGAACTATTATTAGAACTAGTATTAGGAAAGAACAGAAGACCAAAGTTTTAGGTAAACAAATACCTCTTCAAACTTATGATGTTCTAATACACAATGTTTTCCTTGATGATTTTTACAGTCGGGTTAGACAGATTTCAGAACCAAACAGGGGCACAAGTGCGTGTTCCACACTTCCGTACCCCTGGTATAAAAAAGGTGAGCAAATAACTCTTCAAACTCATGATGTCCTAATACACAAAGTTTGCCACAATTTACGCCGATTTCAGAAGTAAACAGGGTCATACATTCCTCTTCCGGACTTCTGAATACTTGACACAAAAAGGTTTGTTAATTTTAGAATGAAAAGAACTTTAAGAATTAGAAAAGAACAGATTACCATAGTATTAGGTGAACAAATACCTCTTGAAACCTATGATGTCCTAATACTCAATTTTTGCCTCGAGGATTGTTACAGTCGGGTTTGACAGATTTCAGAACCAAACAGGGGCACAAGTGCGTGCTCCACACTTCTGTACCCTGGTATAAAAAGGTGAGCAATTACCTCTTCAAACACATGATGTCCTAATACACAAAGTTTTCATCAATTTGCGCCGATTTCAGAAGCAAACAGGGTCATAGATTCCTCTTCCGGACTTCTGAATGCTTGACACAAAAGGTTTGTTAATTTTAGAATCAAAAGGACTATAATAAATAGGAAAGAAGGGAAGATCAAAGTATTAGGTAAACAAATACCTCTTCAAACTTATGATGTCCTAATACACAATTTTTGCTTCGATGATAGTTACAGTCGGGTTAGACAGATTTCTGAAACAAACAGGGACACAAGTACGTGTTCCAAACTTCTGTACCCCTGGTATAAAAAGGGTGAGCAAATACCTCTTCAAACTCCTGATGTCCTAAAATGCAAAGTTTGCCTCAATTTACGCCGATTTCAGAAACAAACATTGTCATAGGTTCCTGTTCCGGACTCCTGAATACTTGACACAAAAACGGTTTGCTAATTTTAGAATCAAAAGAACTATAAGAATTAGAAAAGAACAGAAGACCAAAGTATTAGGTAAATAAATACCTCTTCAAACTTATGACGTCCTAACACCCAATTTTTGCCTCGATGATTGTTATAGTCGTGGTAGACAGATTTCTGAAACAAGCAGGGACACAAGTACGTGTTCCATACTTCTGTAACCCTGGTATAAAAAAGGTGAGCAAATACCTCATCAAACTCATGATGTCCTAATACAAACAGTTTTCCCCAATTTACACCGACTTCAGAAGCAAACAGGGTCATAGATTCCTTTTACGGACTTCTGAATACTTGACACAAAAAAGGTTTGTTAATTTTAGAATCAAAAGAACTATAAGAATTAGGGAAGATCAGAAGACCAAAGTATTAGGTAAACAAATACCTCTTCACACTTATGCTGTCCTAATACACAATTTTTGCCTCGATGACTGTTACAGTCGGGTTAGACAGATTTCAGCACCAAACAGGGGCACATGTACGTGTCCTACACTTCTGTACCCCTGGTATAAAAGTGGTGAGCAAATACCTCTTCAAACTCCTGATGTCCTAAAATGCAAAGTTTGCCTCAATTTACGCCCATTTCAGAAACAAACAGTGTCATAGGTTGCTCTTCCGGGCTTCTGAAAGCTTGACACAAAAACGGTTTGTTAATTTGAGAATCGAAAGAACTATAAGAATTAGGAAGGAACAGAAAACCAAAATATTATTTAAACAAACACCTCTTCAAACTTATGATGTCCAAATACACAATTTTTGCCTCGTTGATAGTTACAGTCGACTTAGTCTGATTTTAGAACCAAAACAAGTACTTGTTCCACACTTCTTTACCCCTGGTTTGAAAAATGTGAGCAAACACCTCTTCAAGCTCATGATGCCCTAATACACAGTTTACTCCGATTTCAGAAGCAAACAGGGTCATAGGTTCCTCTTCCGGAGTTCTGAATTCGTGACACAAAAAAAGTTTGCTAATTTTAAAATCTAAAGAGCTATAAGAGTTAGGAAAGAGCAGTCGACCAGAGTATTGGGTACACAAATACATCTTCAAACATATAATGTCCTTATGCACAATTTTTTCCTCAACGAATGTTACACAGATTTCAGAAGCAAACAGGGGCACAAGTACGTGTTCCTCACTTTTGCACGCCTGGT